>JAQFYE010002979.1:0-16476 GCA_034694305.1 Protaphorura glebata
GGACCCTAGTACAGGGTCCCAAATGAGTGTTTGACCCACGGGACGTGTACCACCGTGGACGCCCAAGACAGACACAGTAGCAGTTGCTATTCAACCTGACCCACCACCACCACCACCACCACAACCAATATGGCCGTCAACGTGGACGTTACCCACAAACAGAATATCCACTTTATATCTCCGTGAGTAAACCCAACCCAACAGTCTGCCCTCCGCGATGGCCATGGCGGCACAAACAACACATCCCACTGTTCGTACAAGACAGTCAATACATCCACAAGTGTACCAACCCAACTTTCCATCACAATGTACACACCATCTACCCTCCCAATAACCAACCCAGACCAATGTCCGCCGAAGGTCTCGAACCCCCAACCAAAACTGGAAAAGTAGTCCTATTAAACATCTATCTTACATAACCATCATGCAACGATACCATAAGGATCTCTGAATGAAATATGAGGATATGAAATTAAATTAAATTGGTATTTCAAAAGTACGAACTCCGGGAATTAAATAATTTGTAATCTTACCCCAGTGATTACAAACAGAGCCATTATCCCATTGCTGCAAAAAGAACGTTTATCCATCCCAAAATATGCAATAATCCAAATAATGCCTCCTATGATAAGTAGCAATCCACCTAGAATGTGATAAACCATGTCCTATAAACAAAACGGTTTCAAAATTCATACATGAAAACAATTAGACAAAAGTAAGAAGTAATTGCAAGTCGTATGGTTTTTTTTGTGATGTCAGATTCAACTATGACTCCGGGAATGAAGAATTAATGAAAATATGAATGTGATTTATAGCAACAATGGCCAAAAGTACCCGCCATAACGAACCGCCAACGTTACAACCAGAATCCGCGAAAGAGTAGGACGTAAGCAACACAACAATGCCAAATACCTGAAAAGTATAATAATTTTTTTTTGGAAAACATCATAGACAGATAGAAAAATTGGTAGACTGCATGGTAAAGCTTTTGTTTTTATTTGGTCAGTATTTTAAGAATAAACAGTACAGTGGGGCGGGGGACTTATTGGACATTTGGATTTTCTTCATGTCTTGGGAAAACGCATCCCTGTTGAAGCTTTCTCCAGGAACGGCTCAAAAGTAAATATAAAATTATGTCATTTCATCATAGAGTGGACATTAGAAAGAATTAGTTCATTAGAACAGAACGAAGCAAGAACTAAGGTATTATTCCGATTTTGGCTTATAGGAACTACCATTTTCTACCTAGAGAAACAGCAGGCTAGCAGGCAGTATTCAGAAAGTAACTTACCAGAGTAAAAATTCTGAAAATTCCGACGGTTCCTTTAAACAAGGAGCAGTTACCCATGGTGGCGTCGACGCTACTGATTGGATGATTTGAATATCAACTCGGTGGTTGATCAAATTAAATCCGGTGCAAGAAATCTAGTGTAGACGACAAATCCCTGGAATACGGACTATGCACTGCTTAGTTACTATCAGTGCCGATGTTTTGAGACAACCTTATAGAATTTGACGTCCGATAGTGGATACGCACAAATTTGTTGATCAGCAGAAAATCTATTCCTCTTAATAAACCGAAGAAAAGCTAACCTCACAAACCGAAATTGACCTTCAGTTCTTGTCCTAGACTTTTTATGTTTGGTCCAGGATTTTGATAACGCGACTTGTTTTCTTATTACGAAAAATGCGACTTCGAATGGCCGAGTGGGTATGTTCGATAGGTTATGACAATGTAGACAATCAGGCAGCAATAAATATTACCATACGAATCCCGGAAAAATGAGATCAAAATTCAAAGCCATACTACTTCGTTGTGCATATTTTGCTCATGTTGATATCCTTTCGTTGTTGTTCCCTTCAAGTGCATATAGACAAATGACAACTTTATAGAAAAGTGGATCTCTATTCGAAAAGAAGATTCCCCCCGGTATTAATAAAATTTACGGATTTACCCGCCTCGTGCCTTACAATCTTGTCTTGCAAACCTGAATCTATATTGGATATTCTGAGAATATTCTTCTGTCGTTTTAATTAGGATACCTTTTCAAGTGTCCTAGTCGTTGGCCGAAGTTACTACTACCGGAAATGACCAAATAGAACTACCTGATTGTGAAGACCTATAAACGATAGTTAATGTCAGTGTTCAATTTTAGTTTACTCACTGTTAATTGTAACAAGCTGAAATAAAATAATTAATTTTTTGATTTTCGTCCAGAGAATATTCATATTGACCGGGTAGAATAGAGTCCGGGTGCAAATACAGTCCTGGGTTCGAATAAAGCCCGGGTCTGAAAGTCAATTCTAGGAATAAAGTCCCGGGCTTCTATTCAGTCATTTACGGTAATTCAGAGGTTATTTACGTACAGAATTTGACATTGTAAAACCGAAACTATATGCAACTGAAGGTTAATACGCGATAGAGTGCATAAAATAGTACAGATTTGATGGTTGACTGTGATAAGAAAACATTGTTTTATTTCTGCATAGCTAACATTTTCGTTAGTAATGAGCTCATAAAAGTGCTGGCGGTGGCGATGAAGTATCATTTGGATTGGATCTTCTTTTCTTTTTTGCCTTCAATGCCCTTATTTGATTTCTTCGAACGAAAAATGCCACTGTAAGGTATACCAAACCATCGATGATACCTATCCCCTGTCGATAATAATATGATTTCTTATCAATCTCTATTCATTTGCAATTAGTTTATCTAGATATTACGTTTACCCCAGTCACAATGATGACAATGCGTCTCATCAAGCTACAAGGGTAGAGAGTGTAATAATATTCATTCGAAAGGTACTTCTTAATCCAAATACTGCCTCCAACAATAAGGGATAATCCACCAACGATGTGGTAAACCCAATCCTGTAGAAGAATCGACCAGAAATATTGTCCAATTCTTAAAAAATACTAAGATCATATTTAAGTTAGATCTCTTTGTATATCAGAACCTAGAAAAACCTAACAGTTGAAACCGTCATTGGAAATATGCCTCCGTTCCGATCAAAGTAGATCTCGACCCGAAGTTTTAGCGAAATCGGAATTGTGTATTACCGTGTAAGATCTCAGGATTTTTAAGTAAAACTGAATCGTGATATAGAAATATTAGGTGATTTATGATATTATTCTTGTACCAGAATTTTTGAATTAATTGTAGAAACCGCAGCCTGCTTAACAGCTTGAGCCGAATATGTATTCAGTATTATCGTAAGTTGATGAGATCATTAAAAGCAATGATTAAAATATTTTGATCTTCTTAGAGATCTTCGAGGAAAGAGAAAAAACGATATTTAATTAGTCTCTCAGACTTGGAGGATTTTACATGATTTTATAATAGCCAAACGTAAGAAGTTGAAAAATATTTTTCATACGGCTATCCTTGCTCTGTTCTTATCATGGATAACGCCAAGAACGAAAAGTACGTCCCATGTTGACGAAACTATAAGAGTGATGACGACAATTATCAAGAGCGCTCGCCACGATGCAGCACGTTGGATGCAGTTAAGCAAATCAGCAAAGTTAAATAATACCAGACATAAAGAGCAGAACCCGATGACCTGAAAAGTGTAAAAGAAATGATCAGTTATTGTTAGAATCGAGTTCGTACAAACCCTCTTGAGTATTTCCAGAAATGCGTCGTCATCAACGGTTTCTCGGAATCTGTTCGAGTTCTTGTGAAATCTATAGAAATGATGGCATACTAGGAAGTGAAAATATTTCATGGGTTCGACAAAAGAAGCTAGTAGTCTAGTAGGTAATCCAATCCAATACCCATTTCACAGTAGTTATAGTTAGTTTGTTAATTTCTTTTATTATGGTCACGAATTTTAGTATATAACACCGCTGTCAAGATTTGAACCGTTAGTTAGTTTGTTAGTGAATGGCTTTTATTAAGGTCAAGAATTCCAGGTTGGACTGTTGTCAACATTCAGACCCGACGTCTTCAACAAAAAAGAGATTACATCCTGCTTACGTGGTTACCGAGATTACAGAGGTACTATATTAAATTTCATCCGATCACCTAAAAAATTCAATCCGATTCAAATAGTCATTTGAAGCAGTTATAGAAGTAAAGACGTCACTTACCAGAGAAGCGATTCTAATTTTCCCAGCTATTCCCTTAAATAATGAATAGTTTTTAACCATCGTGATGTCTATAGTAGCTGATTTACAAAATTATGAAGTATAGGTGTCGAGCAAACTAGGGGTCAATCCTATAAGTATTAGAAGCATGCACGTCGTCTTCGGTAAGCAGACGAGAATTATTCTTGAATGCACTATTTCATCAGTTTTAAATTCTCAGAAACTAATCTCACAATTTTGAAGTCTGATCTTTCGAAGATAGAAGAAATTTGTTGACCACTGCATATCAGGAAAATTTTTAGTAGTGTTTGGCTAATAACATAATGTGATGGCGTAGGAACAAAACTAGCGGAATTATTGATGAATTCATTTTCTTTAAATAATCGTTGAAACTCGTATTTTGTATTAGTTAACTTTTATTATTTAACTCTGGGCCTGCAAATAAACTGAGGATTTGTGATTTGCTATTCTTCAATGTTATTAAAACAGGCAGTTACTGAAAAAAGTCAAGATTTTGAAAGTTTTTGCATAAAAATCTCAGACATTTAGTCAGAAGTGCAAGAAAAACTAACTTATGTAAGGCAAATATGACAATTTTTCGAGAGTAATTTCGTGCATAGAATTTGGAAACATGTGGGTAAAAAATAATTCGTTATAATCTTTGGAATTGGAATGTGGCAACAAAAAGGTCGACTGACGCATTTATTGTGGTTAATTCATTTTAAGAATTTCTAAGCGAAAACAATCAGGCTATTTTCTATTTCTTTTTCAACAAATTCCGATCTATTGGAATTCTATGTTAGCACAAAAGCAGTTTTTATTTTGACACGTAATAATTTTGTTTTGATTCACTATACCAGTGAAATGGACATACTTTCATAATGTGTTTGTAGATTTTCGTCGTCGCCACCAAACGAAGAAAGCCACGGCCAGGTAGACACAGCCGTCGATTATTCCGAAGCTCTGTTTAGGAAAAGTTTGATTTTCAACAAAACACAGTTCCACACTAGGAATAAGTTTTCTAATATTTTACCCCTGTTGTAAGGGTGAGAACTTGTTTCTCACGGGTGCAGGGAGAACGGTACGTGTAATCCTTCGGGTTAAAAGCGAAGATCCAAAGAATACCTCCAATGATAAGAAGAAGTCCACCACCGATGTGATAAAACATGTCCTACAAAAAGTACAGAATTATTGGCTGAGACATCGCACACCGGTGCGATTTTGTGTTGTATTGGATTTCGGTGTCCGAACTGGAATGTTCTAACCAACTTTTTAAGATTTTCAGATTATGATATATTTTGAAATAACCGAAATATAAAAACTTCAAAATATAACCCGTACAGTTGTTTGTGTGATGCGCGAGTCAACGATAACACGGAGGAAGCAAAGTACGGTCCATGCTAATGAAATTGTCAATGTGAGGACGACAATGGCCAAAAGCGGCAGAAACATTGGGAAGTTGCTTTTTGTAGTACAATGACCGAAGTCGAAAAAGTACGCGGTGAGCCAAAATGCGATAACCCCGGACACCTGAAAAAAAGGAATCGGGAGAAACTGATCATTATCCAGAAGCTCTAATATTTTTTTTATAATCCTCCGTAAAAGTATAATATGTCTCTCTCAAATAGTTACTTCGCATAATATTGGATATATTGGACAAACATTGACCGCAATTTGAAGAAGCAAAACTAACTTGTAAATTGAGGAGCTTTGCCACTTTGGGCCCTTTTGAATGAATTTGTCACTCTCGACTTCCAAAGTGGCCTCCACATCCATTTCTTCCATAAGAGGCCACTTTGGATGGAGTTCCTCCTTTTTGCCAAGCACTCCATTGCATGTAAAATATTCCTTGGAGAAGTCAAATTTTGAAATTGCTATAATTTTTTTCGGGGCAATAACTTCCGAGCTTCCAATTTTCAGAGAAGTAAGTTCCATTTTTGTACTTCAAAGCCTGAGTCAAGATTTCATTCAAAAAGACCCAGCTGCGGTTCAAAGAAGTGGTCAAGGTCCTTTGTTAGAATAATGTCGAAGAAATGAATGGAACAAAAAATTGCGATCAATTTTTCTTGTCGAGATATAGTCAATGAAATAAAAATATCGTCGATAAAGTTTAGCGGTACCCCTTGAGCATGTGGGACAGCGACTTGAGTCCTCTGACACACACTTGTGTCCGGACTTTGCGTCCAAGGGTACATCTACAACGTTTTAAAATAGAGCCGGTAGGTCAATCAGTATCTAAGTTTATTATTTAAGTTTATTGTATTGTAAAATTCCAAGAAAATCTGATGATCGCGTTGTTCTAATCGATTTGTAAGAATTCGACCTCGAAAATAAATCGGCCAGAGTCAAAGAAGATTAACCAATTTTGCAATGTTTACTGTGACCGTGTGAACGATTAGTTTTCTCATTTGACAGGTGAGACATATTGGCTATTCTTGTATTCTTTTTCTTAACAAGAAGTAAAAAATAAAAGTTTTCATTTTTTCTAACTCTATAAGTTGTTGAGATCCTATACTTCTAAAATATTCTAGGCATCTACGCCATGGCATGTTATATCCCCTTTCAGTCGTGGTGACAAGTTCCGAACCGAACGATCACATTTTCCGTGACACGCACGAAGGTTTCACGATTCACGGTAATATTCTAGACTCGACAATAGACGTACTCCCCGAATTCGCATAATGCAATCTGATTTTCGTTTAAATACAAACTTGTGATTATAACCTTACGCTGCAGTAAAGTATGTGAACATATTGATGGTGTGATAATTTTTATACCAGAGTAAAAAATCTGAAAATTCCGACGATTCCATGAAACATGGACCAGGTGCAGTCACATAATTTGCGGTGTGCCATTACTGATTTACTCGGAGGTTGATCCAGAAAACTGTTGACAGTTATCAGTATTAAGAAACTCGGCAGTACACAAGATTAGCGGAATTCTGACCATCAAAAGATTGGTTTCTAACTCCGGAGTTCATTTTTCGTGGTGAAGAAACGCCAAAATTAGCGAAATCCAAGATATTTGGCATTAATTTTTGGACAAACCATCTCGTCGTTCATGGTTACGAAATAAATTTCAAGAAAATAAGCGACTGATTGGCACAGTCTGTATTCTGTACTGAAATGCTGCCCTGCGAAGAAAGAGTTTTGTTATTTTCTTAGAGGATTGACCATCCAGGTTAATTAATTTTCCCAAAGAGGTTATAGTACTCTGATTTCTAAAGGTTTTTAAAGATGTGGTGCGCATTCCTACCCTTAACTGCAGACTCTGATTCTTACCGACACATTTTTCATAAAACGTTAGTAACCTCGAAAAGAAGATGATTATTTGACATTTGTAGATACTAGATTGTAGATACTACATTGTAGATACTACATTGTAACGGCGTTACAATGTAGTTTGTCGTGCGTCCTTAATTACCTGCACCCTGGTACGTTAAGACAGCTGCCACTGTCACCATCATTATCGTCACGTCACCCTTTTGAAAATGAAAATGGATTCTAAATGACTTAATAATCTCTCTGGTTGACACAAAGCATGTTTTGTTGTGACTTCTATCATGTGATTAAGAACAAAGTGGGTGTGTTTGTATAAATGCTGACATTTCCGATTGTGAAGAAAAGTAGAATTTCTGGTGTGACAATTATAACACATCTACGATCAACAAATAGACAGAGTGTACTTGTTGTTTTGACATTTTTCTTCACATAGTTTCTCCCTACTACTAGAGGTACATTTCCTAGACAAATTGGAAAACAACCCTCACTGTGAGTGATGATGTTGAGCATGCCTTACCGGCGAATACAAATGAGCGGTTGTGTGTGTTGTTCGTTAATTATAATAGCAAGACCGTACCTTAATTTAATTTCATAGTCACCCAGGATCAGATTTGATTGAATTGTGTCCTGTTGAAAATTGGTTTGATTATGACTCTGATTCACGCCCTAGTAATTAATCATGCTATACTGTACAACTCCTGCCATTCTCATTAAGGATCATACCTCTTATAATCCTTCGTAATCCTTTGCGCTTTTGTGCATGCACTATAAACAAATAAAACACTCTTAATTCATTACCACAAAGTTAAGTTTTTGAGGCCGTTAAAATACTTAGTTCAATACCACAAAGTTGTTTACCAGTCTAGATGCGTTCTACGTGTCTTCGGCTCTTGCACTATTTATAATTGAAAAAGTGGTCTAAGTTAAACTTTTTGTGCAAACCGGTATCATATATATAAATCGGATATGATGCCGTATGCATCTTCTCTTGAATTTCAAACCATCTTCAAACTAAGAAGTCGATAATTTGGAATACATTTTATAAATACTATTTTATTGGGTAGGTTAGGAATTCGGATGAATAATAAGCTGGACTTAAGACGTGTACAAACCTTCAGACTTTGAACCTTTGCATTGAATGGATGAATGTTTTCCCGACACTGTCTGAATAAAACTTGGGGGACGTGTCAGAATTTCTAATTATTTGAAACGTAAAAAGACGATGGCATTCCATTCTAAGGAATTCTATGAAAATAACAAATACCACCGTCATAGCGCACAAAATATCAAATATTGGACGGTGATTTTGAAATCCATGGGTTTCTAAACTACGATGTGAAACTAAAGGAAACAAAGCGTGCAATTAACACATCTAATCTTAATCGAATCAATCAAAAGTTTTCAATTGATTTGCAAACCCATAAAGAAATTCTACTACCATAATAAGTGGTCCGTGTATTCAAGAACAAAGTACATTCAACCTATAGTCTCGGTATTTTGTTTTGATTTTGGTTTATAAGGAAAAATAATATGGTCGATTGCAAATTGCAGCAGCAACTGCATCCAGTCGTGCACTCCGAGGGATATCAAAATATTAAATGTTATTTAAAATGTATTGAATAGTCAGACTATTCATTCATTCGTACGCGTACACCATGCGTGCTTCATCAAGTACTTGTGAGGATTATATTTTGCGTGTTGTTGAGTTATTAATTATCATTGTCTTTCCGTCCACATCTTCAGTGTTAGCTTCACCTTCTATTGTCCGAATTTCTTTTAAGCCCATCAATAGACCAAACACACGAGGGAAGAAAGTTTGAAGAGTATACACATACAAAGGAGCATGAATACTAAAAAATTAATATTTTTTATCATATCCTTCACGCACTACTCATATCACTTGTCATTATCATAACACCGCGAGTATCGTCTTTACGGCATACTTCACTCACGTCTCCGCGTTTCAGTAAGTGATTTCAAGTTTATGTACATTTAAATAAACAATGAGAATAAAGCAGGGTCAGAAGATTAGGTCATGAATACGATGCAGATGAAGATCCACCAGATTAGCTTGGCACATACAGAGCAGTGAACTATTTAAAAATTGCATTGTAATTGTAATGTGCAAATCATTTTTACTATTAATTTATGTGGAATATAGAGAAGTAATCCACAATTAAAGACAAACACAATGTTGTGCGTTGTTCCGCTAAATTAACCAAAATTATTGATCCACTTTTAATTTTTTAATTACTTTCGACAATCGAATCTGGCGTCTGGTTTTCCTTTTTATATGAATGTGTAAATCTAAATCCTTGTTTCCTTGTTTAGTTTAGTTTAGAACACGCATGAATTGTTATCCGATGACTAGCAAAGCAGAAGCAAAAGAAGTTTCAGCTAATTAGTGCCGATGATGAGTAACAAGGATATCACTTGCATTGAGCGGCACTAACCGGACTACTGCTTATTTACATTCATAAACAACGCAATGTAAAGTAGGGTATCCCGTTCTTTTTTATTAGTGGTAAGTGATTAGAATATGCAAATAGAATTATTTCGGAAGAGTTGTTTGACAATTGATACGTATAAAGGGAAAGCTCTACACGCTTACAGTCGTAGAAACAAAAACATTATAAATTAGAGCAAAATTCATGGACTTTAAAAATTTATGTTCGTTGTACTATTTCCGTACATTGTTTAGAATTTGTTTAGAAGCTATATGAGTATCAAAAATCTACCCTTTAACTAAATATTCTAATCCGAGGCCGGGGGAATGACGCTCTAATTTATTTAAGCTCTGGATTGAAGACGCAGCATAATATGTAAAATGTTGATATTAAATGTTAAAATTAATATCCCACATTCTTTCTTTGGTTTTCTGTCTAGCTTCGAAATTCTTCAGATTCTTCTACTAGAACCCATTCTTTTTGACCCCGGGCACACATCCATCCACTAATAGTAACAGTTTGTCTGAAATGCAAGACAAGTGAGCGATGACTAGATGCATGTTGTGCCTGCAAAATTCTAGTGAATCTCATCATACCAAGTATTTAGCTGGTCACAGGATTCGGCACTGGAGACAAAATTCATGCATTTTACTTACAACTCTGTGCACAAAATTTTTAATTCCGAGAATGAAATGAGTACAGCAGATTGAGATTATTTTTTTTGTGAAACAAGCAAACTTCGTGAAATATATTTTGTAAAATTACTAGCAGTGCTAGAAGTGACGGTTTCATAATGGTTTACAGATTTGGGCTGGCCAGGTGTTAAACCAGTTCTACAACTGAAGGAATGGTCAACCGTTGGTCCGATAATTTTTGAAACTGACCTTTCTAAAACTTCCAACCGTTGGGCACATAACTCTTGTGGACCATAAAGCATAGAGTTTCTAAGGTCCTTAAAGATGAAAGTCTTGAAATGAAAATCTTGTCATCCATTTCTGACTCTTATACAAGTAACATCCGATTCACAAACCATGACATAAATCGCAAGAAATCCATAAAACCTTTGACTCTGAATGTTATAAGTCTGCTTGGTCAGTTTAAGAAGACATTAAACTAAGTACTTAGGAAATATTGAAATTGTCATAAGGTAAAAGTATGCATTAATTATTTCAAATAACTAAAGAATTTATATTGTCGTAAAGATAATAGTTTGCCGAAAGGGAAAAGTCGAAATTGAATTTCTACCTGCATGTTCATGACCAGCTTTCAGTGAATGGCTTTAGGTAGGTAGTAAATATGGAAAGATCAGTGTCACTTTTCTGACTTAAAATGAATTTTTAGACCCTGTTAGTATAGAGCGAATTAACATTCCTTCGAATTAATGTTTGAGTGCTGGTCTTCTTGGGAAGTATTAACTAGACGTACATTGCGTGTGAACCCATTAGATTCTGCATTGTGTCCGCTCGGAAGACGTTTTCATTCACAAATATGGGACGCGCCATGATTCATGACTTTACTATGTAGCAGCAGTGGTCATTATTTCCCAACAAAAATGCACAAATGAAAACGCGAAAGGTTACACCTTTTTATAACGACATGATCCTTCTTAACCTCATTAGCCCATCTGGCTCTGGCCACATACGAAATCCAACTCTTTCTTTATTATCCGCTACTTTATTGCAAAGAAAAAGTAAGGTTTTACTTCTACTAATCTTATGACCTGACATTTCGGGTCTTATTCATTCATTGACAACATCCGATTTCAGGTTAGACAATTTTTGTCAGTTAAGACTCCCCAAAAACGTTTTACACAATTTTACCACTGTGAACTAGAATGTTCTGAAGGAATCCGCATTTCGTGATTATCTGATTTATATTTAATATTTTAATGAGGAGTTGCTCAGCAATTGTTGTGTAACGTTAACCAGTATTGAAAAATATGTTTTTCAAACTATACTTCTTTATGTTCAATTTAAATGTATATTATTGCCTTTGTATTAATTACACTTTGAATTCCGTGAATATTGTGAGTCAGATTTCTTTTTGTTAGTTAATTAATGTTTAATTCCATACAACCTAATAACGTACCTTGTAAAGGGTGTTACCTTCGAATAAATTGAATTAAATTGAATGATCACAAACACAGTGATATTTTAATTTTAATTCCGCATATCCCACATCAGTTGCCTTGCTTTACACGTAAAGCTGTACTACCATTGGCGTATAAATTAACCATCCGGAACTTCACACTAGGTCAAGACTACCACACACACGTGCCATAATAATAAAATACGTCTTGGGCAGGGTCATTTCCAAAGAGTAAGTCGATGTCGGGTGGGCGCGTCAAGAGTAAATTATTACACAAGAAGATTTAACCCGAGGTTAATGGGTGCGGGCGCTTACGAAAACATGAAAATTAAAGGTGACATAAAAATAATATACCAGAGAATCGCACAAAAATGGGGGAAAATGGGATGGGATGATAGGTGCTAATTACGTTGCACGAGATTTTTGGATTTTATAAATTCATGTATTTTTCCAAGGGTCACTGTCACCAGAATTCCCTCTTCCCATTGGCATGGCACGGGCACGACTCGCCGTACGCTTACTTCAACCCAGCTTCAATGTGCGAATTAAATCTGAAGAGAATGGATAATGATGGTGTGGAAATAAAAATACAAAAGTGTAAAATTGTATGAAAATTATACGAGTTAGACGTGCATTTGCGTATCCGCACAAATGACTTTATTGTATTGTGTGACACGACGGCGAATTGAATTGGAGTTGGAATGTTCAATGAAATCACTGCGGACGGACCTCCGAATACAAATCAAGTGTTTTCCTTATTTGTCCATCTGTCCTTACAAAATACAAATTCCGTTTCATGTTTCAATTCATTCAAGAAATGTTAATTTAGCGGTGTAATGCTGCAGGGAATGAAACGAAATTAATAGAATGTATTCGACGTGGTCAGTCAAAGACCTCACAGATGCCAATATGATTTGCCCCTACGATTTAGCACACTATTTATTAATTTGGTGAGTGCTGAACTAATCTTGAGTCAAGGAAGCTTGTTGTGTTGATCAACCAATTGTACTGATGAAATAAATAAAAATTATTAAAAAGTAAATTGTTTCGTTGTTATTTGAGTGAATGACGAAAGGAAGATTAGTTCGACTAAGAGGTTAATTGAGGCAGTCGGATTAGGACTAGTGTTGTACATTGCAGGTTGATGTCTTGAAATTATGGTGATTCTGAATTCTACCTAATTTAAAAGAAAATCCGACAAATATTTGCATTTGACCCTTTTAATACTCGACTGCGGAAACACTATTCATGTAATTATTGAAATTCGTTTGTCTGGAGGCGTCATGTGTGAAATGTTATTTACCAGCTGTGTTCCACCCTGCCTTGTCCTATATTAGTTGCGGTCCAAGTCATACTTGAACTGATGAGCAGGTGTTTGAAGTTATATTGAATTTCTTGATCCCAACCTGAACAAAACATCTATTCCCGTTACTCAATTATTATTTATTATGAGCAATTTCAACAAATTCTAAATTGGCTAAATGAAAATTATACAGTTTAGTGAATGGACGGAGCGGAGTGATGTTGATGCCAATGATAAACAATACGAGTAAAATAGTGCAAGGTGTGGCTGTGTTTCCCTGTTGTGTGGGCTCTTGAAGTATTGACTAAGGTTTTGCATCTTTTGCGTGATTCTTTAACGAGATTTCTTCCCGTTTCTGTGAAGAACAATTTTTATGGGATTTACACAAAGCCTGGTGCTTTATCCACTCCTGAGTTGAAATTGTGAAGAAACAGATAAAGTTGTCTGACAAGAATGATGTATGTTTTCAGAAGAAAATCTCAATTTTATTCACTTCTATTCCCACGGGATTTATCTTTTAAAGTGGAATCTGAAAGTGAACTCAACGACTACATACTCACTCCAATGCGTTCAGAATTATCGTAAATTCTCTTCTATATTTTCGATAGCGCTTGACACTTTGAGTTTGTTATAATTGAGTCTGATTCTCATTCAATTAAACTTAATTTCATTTAATACATACAATCAAGACAAGTACATTACTTTTTATCCAACAACCCTTCTCTGAAAAAGATTTCATTTGACTAGAAGTTGTCTCGCAAATTTTCTACAACCATAATCATATAATAAGTAAAAATATCTGACCACCTCACGAAGAAATTGGCCAAGTTATGCTTTCCTATCCTTAAACGGACATGAATCGTTGGTGTGTTTTGAGATGTACTTTTGTGTACAGTTTTCGCGAGTTCTTGACATTTTGGGTCAGGGCTTTTACGAGTAGTTTGATCAAGGACTGTGCAAAGTTTCGACGGAATTCCAGCAGAGGAATGAGTTAGTATATTAATATACCCTTGAAAAAATCTCTTAAGCGTGAAGAAGCTTTAATCTAGAAAGAATACTCCACGGAGGATACACCGAGGTCTTTGGCTATACGGAGTGCTCTATCTGACCTCTCGAAAATAAAATTGTGTTTTTTACTCTCTAAACCATGCGGTTACTAGGCCATTTTAACCCAGGATTTCCCATATGGATATTTAACATTGGATGAAAACTGCCAACCAGATGGATGAATACTCCTTGGAATACTCATTCAAATTCTGTAAGATCCGAGAGCGACAATTACCAACGCTTTGGCTGATTAATCATTTACGAGATAATCAAGGCCGACAAACAGATTAATCTTAACTACGCGTTCACTGCAGTATAAAATAGGCTTAAGGAATTCTATGTCTTGATGGCTCCAGTTTGATTAAGACTTTTCACTCCAAAGACAACCAAAAGTCTACTCATTCAATTATACATCAATTAGTCAAACGAATGTTGTAATTCACTTCATTGGACTGCTGAGCTCTGCGCTTTGGGCTTTTGGAAACATCGCATCAACAGACATTTGTAGTTCACTTAATGTGCTAATGTTCAATTTCTGATGTGGTTCTTGTTCGTACTACATCTTCACATCGCTAATTTGCGGCTTCTGCCATTGCATCACAATTACAACTTTTACAACACACAGAAATGAAGTCAGTTCAGTAGTCTGGATAGAGTTCAGGTCGTTTCCCTCAATCCACTCGAAATTCGAATGATAGAAAAAAACTACGTGGGCAGTCATTTGAACTGGATTGTATAGCGATTCAACTTGCTAACAATTTTGACTGCATCAAATCACATAACACAACATAACATAATGTTGCATTATTTATTATATAATGTAGTAAATTCAAGTCTTTACCCAGTTTTTCACTCAACTGGTTAAGTCAGATTTTAATGTCATAATGTTAACCAACGAAGGGACTCTATGAATTTAGCATATCATAACTGGTAAAATATTTAACAGAATGGCTTCACAAGGGCTTTGTTATTAACTAAATAGTTCATAAAGTTCGAATTTAAAAAAAGTTGGGAGGTGATCAAAAATGGTAAATGTTCAAAAAGGCCATGAAGAAAGATTGGACCGGGCCGCGCGCTGAGGAGTTTGGGTAAGGGCTCTGGTAAACATTTCACAAGAGACCCCAGAAAGCATAATACAATGTATAATAAAAATGTCGTCTGCTGAAATAATAGCGAACATATGGGTGTTTTGGCATTTCGACTGTAAAATTAATTCTGAATCCTGTGTATATTTATTGAGAATGCTTATTACCTTCCATCGTGGCATTTTGCCCAAGGAATTAAGGTTTGTAGTGCGATCAGATAGGAGAGTTACCTTGTTAAAGCCAAAGGGTGAAGATGACTCTTAACATTACGAATCTTCCACTACATACACAGTACTGGGTTACACAACAATACACACATAATCGTAATTGTACATAGGGTGCATTGAATTTCATTCTTATGTTTTTTAACAGAATTTAGTTAACACAACATGGTCACTCCTCTGCTTTATTGGCTTGGTTAAAATTCCCATCACGAAGAGTATTTAGCAGAGCATCGTCTTCGTCATACATCCATAACATTACCCAGTTACGCAACCCAAATCCCTCTGATTAAATCCTCCAACATTATTGCGCTAAACAAAATTCTGCAGATGCAGCTGGTCAGGTTTTAAGTATTACGCGTTTGTTTGCGGAAAATCAACATTCAATGAAACCAGAGTCAAATCAGGTTTTCTCACAAACTGGCCCTTCCCATCTCAGATTGCAAATCATTGGGAGTGGGAACTGGTGTGGATCACATAATTCTAATGTACTGATCGATGGGATATCCCCAAAGTACTGTAAAACTGTACTGTGTTTATTATGATTTCACCGTCAATATATGAGAATCGAGATGGACGAAAATAAACGACAATCGTATAAATGTATTGGAAAATGAAACTTTTAGATTCTATCAGGTACTAAATACACAGTTATTGGCCATGGTATTTCATAATACAAAGTTACTCCCAACACTATCGCCATTTACTACATCAAGCGTAATACAAATAATTTTGTATACAAGTGTCTTCTCTAAATCGACATTAAAAATCGGGTCAACCGTCTTATGAAATTGTTCATCAAGACGATAATCCAATTAACACAATTAGCAAGTATACTTATGAGTAGGATGTAAGACCCATAGTCCACCCCGATATAGGTATATCCACCGCCCATACATTACGAGCATGTGGATATAC
>JAQFYE010002980.1:0-16475 GCA_034694305.1 Protaphorura glebata
GTCTTTGCTCTCGACGCGTTATTCATGCTAACGCTCTCCGGTTATGTAAGAATTCTCATCCACTTGAAGAGTGGTCATAAGAAAATGGGGATTTCGAATGAAACTGTAGTTCAGTCAAATGGACGTGAAGATCAGACGGCAATAGACATACTATTTCTCCCTACCGCTATCCCCAGGAACACAGACGAGATGGAGGAATTTTTGACTGAGTGAGTATAGCCATTAGATTTATGACAGCTGTTTAAACTTGAAATTCTAATTCATGACTGATTTTATTGATATTTCTGACATGACAGGAATCAAGCCTCATCAAAATTTACGGGAGAAATGATCTATTCACAGATATAGTTTGGAAACGTTTGGCCAACTCCACCGGTCAATTCTCAATCGTGAATACAGCTGTAAAGATTCCAAACGTTCTTCCTTCCAATTCTTATTCAATCATAACGGGTCAACTATTTTTTATTTTTTACCCCAATATAACACATATTACAAACATTAATAGAATTAAAGGTTAAAGGAAGTGAAGGACTTTAATAATTTATAAAGTTAATGAATATATAATTTTAGTTGCCGTTTGTGGAAATGGATTGGGGAACGGGATCGGACTCTGAGGGCATACTACCTGATTTCGTAATTCCTATCTACAAATGACCATACCGATCAAAAGGATGAAAGTCATTCAAAAATGTACGATTACTACAACTTTTGGAATTTAATAATATTCATCATTTTGTTACAATTTTCTTGACTATAAATTTCGTTGTTCATGATAGCATTGACGAATGATGCCCTTGATGTTGAAATCAAAGAAGCACATAGAAGCAGAAGTTGGTGAATTCGTTATAGGCTCGTCAGAAAATGATGAAACAATTATTCCAACCTGAATTATTTTCAAATCTCAACACCGAATAGTTCAATTAATTCATAAATCCAATTCGAGCAACAGGAAATTCAACCGAAATGCCACGAGTTTGCATCGATCAATGAACACAGCACCCTAGGAATAAATCTAGAAATTACCCCAAGGGGATGAACCTTTTCGGAGTGCACAAAAACGATTCACGTGATAAGTGTGTGAAAGGTTGTTAGGAAAATAGTGGCTTAAAAAATCATGTAATCTTTAAACATCGAATCGAAAGAAAAATACTGACGAGAATGAAGTCTCATTATTTGTTAAAAAAAATAAAATAACACTTTATTCGAAGATACTTTTATTATTGTTACTGTGTGTATTAATGGGGGAATGGTGACCTGTGAAGGTCATAAATTAGCAATATTCAGGTTTGACAAAACAGAGTTAGTCGTAGTCTCACGGTTAAAAATTAAACTCCTGGCAACAATAATCCAGTTGTTCTTTACGAGCTTGGAGTCTTTCTAGAACATTTCTCCCACAGTAAAAATTCTACAGAAAAGTCACTTTTCGATCGGTGAGTGTTCTAGAAGCGACCATCTAAACTACTGACGGGGTAGTTATTCTTAGTAGTCATTTATGAAAATGAATGCAATTATTTTCCAATTTTGACACAAAATATAAAAACGTTTTATTGAAAAAGTTCAGAATATTTAGACAAGTAGCTCGAGATTACAAAATGTTGCCTTATATTGGCTACAAACCTGGCACCATCATTCCACGAGGTTTAACGCCCTTACAACTCCTACCAAATAGGTCAAAAATATTTGACAATTTACAAAAGATTAATCTCTTCTAAAATTTGAAACTCTGTACGTGGACTGCGGACTACCATTGATAATTTTCATCCTTAAATAATGATGACATTTTCTTTTACCAAGAATTAGACCTCCGCTGAGAAAAATTCAGGACTTAAGTTAAGTTACTGTCAAATTCTTCAATCATCTTCATCATTCCATACCGAAATCTCAATTAATCAATAGCAATGGAATGATTTAATCATCGTCATCAGAGTCATCATCATCACATTCCGAAATCAAAATTGAATGTGGGTTGGGAAATTCGTACCAAGCCGGATCCAGCAAATCAGTCAAATGATGGTCGCATGAATTGTATTTGAACTGAACATGGAATCGACCATCATCCAATTTCTCCACTACTAACAGATCAAAAACACAGGATCCTTTTGCTCGCTCAATCTCATCAGTCACTTCGTCTTCAGTCTTGTTCCTAGGAAATCCTCGCATATTCAAGTCCACTTTAGTCTTCGCCAATTTCTTTGCTTTCAAATAGTGAAAATTCTCTTTTCTTGCTTTCCAGTTCTTTTCGGATTCTTGAGCGTCCAACAATTTTTTCTTCTGGCCGAAGATTCTAGGATTTGATTTAAATCCTACTTCTGGAGCTAGTCTGAGTCTGTATATGGAGGAAATACAGAACATAATTTGCAATTAAGAATTTTATTAGTCATAGTCATAAATAAATCTTGAATTCTTTCAATTAATAAAAATATAAGCGGATTACATATTACATATTACTAATTCCCTAACCTCTTAGATTTTGAGTTCCCAGCCGCGGTCACGTATCCAGGGGTATGAACCTCAAGCACAACATCCAGAGATTCTGTTCCACTCAACATATTTGAGCGAATCAATTCTGAAATTCTGTCTGATGTCAAAAGTGCGAATCTGATTTCAAAAAACACTTTCCCCAAAACTTCTCTCTTATTCTCTCCAGTTGCTTTCAATGTTCTCCTCTTACATTCCTTCCCGGCCCACCTATTCAAAAATTAAAATTCAAGTTAAAAACCAGGCATTAGATTTCTAAATTTTGATATTTTAGGAAAATGGACCGACGTGGAATTGAAACATGGTCCCGTAAAATAAATAAATGCATCCCTTACTTCAAAGCCAAATCGAGGACGTTAGATTCGTCAACGTCCAGCGAGTCTCTCTTCAGAATGGCAAACAAAGTGTCGGATTTGATGCAGAGAATTTCTTCTGACTCAACCAATGACCCCAGATTTCTATCAAAATACAAATTTGTAAAGAAAATTATATTTAAACTGTTTGATATTGGTAGAAAATAATTAAGAGAACACTTACTCATCAATAAATTCCAAGGCCTCTTCTACCAAATCCCGCTCCCCGAACGTCTCCGCAATATTCATTATCTGAATAACATTTTCTTTCGTAATCATTCCTTGAAGTTGATCCACACAATCAAATTTGAGACTTAGGACGTCGTAATAGTCAGCACAAGTAAGAATTCCAACAATGAGGTCAAATGCAAGGTCTTTGTAGATAATCTGGTCCGTGTAGAGGAACTAGGGAAATAAAATAATTATTTATTCATTTATCAATTATTAATAATTAACAATTAATTAATTAAGAGGGGGGTCAACTAAGTTAAACTAGGGTAAATAAAATAATTATTTATTTATCAATTATTATTAATTAATAATTAATTAATACAACTAAATTAATTAAGAAGGCAATCAACTCCAAACTGACACTTATTGTTAGATTTACGCGCAATTTTTTATTATATTTTTAAAGCGTAATTATAATTAATTTTACAAAAACTTAATTAACCTCAAGAAATTTGACGAATGCTTCTGCATTGAAACCATGTCCATCCATGTATATTTCATCGCTGCTTCCAGCGGTCACGAACTGCTGATTATTTTTGTCCATGTAGAACATTTTGTGGAAGACTGGAGAAGCGAGGGCCAGAATTAATTTGTGTCCGTAGATGATTGTTTCCCCATCTTGACCTCCAACTTGACCTTGCCCGTTTGTACAGCCTGGGACTGACGGATTTTTGAAGATGAATTTGACGTCACTTAATTCCGGTGAATTGAGAATGCAGGAAGTTCTGGACACAAGAGTTTTCATTCGCAGACCGTCTGACCCTCTTCCATGGGGTCCTGAAGTTACTGGACAACTCATTCTACCCTTTGACTACGGTCGAACGAACTACTGATTAATTTAAACAGGACAGAAATTACTGACTAATTTAATTCGTATGTTTTGCAAAAAAATATTTTGTACAGAGCTGTGAACTTGAAAATTCACCCTCCCGCCACTTCCTTTCAACTGACGTCAACCAGACAAAATTCTCTAACTTTAAATTACCCCACACAACAGCATGTATTGTGTTCAGGTGATTGTCTTTCCTCTCAGACACACACACTCCAGATTTATTTAAACATTTAGCAGTTAATGACACTCACTGATAAATCAATGCTCATGAAATAAAAGGAAAACCTCTATGAACCCGGATTCCTTTCATGAAACTTTGTTGAAATTTTTGGAAGAACGAGGTATGGCGCTAATAATAAAAACCACGCTAAAAATAACCGGTAGTCGTTCATTAAAGAGCAGTTACGGTGTACCGCCAGAACAAATATTATCCACATCTGAACCGAGTAAGGACACAGCACACACTCTATGGGAAATTGGACCCCTGTTTAATTTTACTACATTTATATTGATATGTTGTACCACTGCGCAACTTTTGTGAAAGTCTTACCCCAAAAAAGTAACGTCGATCGGCTGAAAAATATACAAGAAGAGGGGGGCATGTGCCATACATGGGAACCCGGTGTGGTGGTGGATTGAACTAATTTAGGCAAATAAGTGGGGTAGCGTTTCAGGTCAAGAGCTATAACATATCCTAAAACGAGGGAATTCTTGCTGAGGGAACGAATCCACGCCCGTCGTGGGTATACCGGGTGCCCCAAAACCATTCTACTATTCGTCCTAATTTCCACCATTTTAACTTTATCTGAAAAATGAGAGCCATTTTCTTCAAAATTTAATTGCGCGTCTTTTGAGCCATGGCTAGGGCTCGGACGGTCCCGGTCCAGGACCGGGATCGGACCGGTGACAATCCAATGTTTTTTAGAACCGATGACAACGGTCCAATCCCGGTCCTGCGTTTCGGACCCGGGACCGGACCGGGGTTGGACCGTTAGAACCGGACCGGTACATGCTAATTACATGTACATATATATACGGTCCAAACCCGGTCTGGTCCGGTCCCGGTCCCGGTCCCAACGTCAGGACCACCGGTCCGATCCGGTCCCGGTCCTAGCCTCTGCCGGTCCGGTCCGAGCCCTAGCTATGGCCGAATGCGTTGCGCGCTTCACAGCGCGCTGTCAATAAAAATGTGAATACAAATATCAGAAAATGAAAGACAAGCTGAAATTTGGACTGCAGTGAAAATTTCAAAAATTCTCAAAAATTCTTAAAATTTTTAAAATTTTTCAATTTTTTTAAAAAAATGCTTCAATAATAGAAATCTCAAGAAATGTCAAAAAAGTATGAAATTTTGAAAAATTTTGATTTTGTTTTTAAATTTCGAAAAAAGATGTTACGCTCAAAAGACGCGGAATTAAATTTCAAACAAAATGGATATCTCTCTTTTCATATAAAGTTAAAATTGAGAAAATTAGGACGAATAGTGGGTTGGATTTGGGACACCCTGACTTTAAGAATCGTTCTTCCAAATGTTTCAGTAAAGTTTCATGACAGGAATTCGGGTTCATAGAAGATCTCTTTTTATTTAATGAACATGATTTAACAGTGAGTGTCATCAAATCAGACGTTAATGCTATACAAATCTGGAGTGTGTGTCTGGCATGTAGGACAATCAAGACACTTTCCAAATGAACACTGTGTGGGGTAAGTCGGAGAATTCTGTCTTGTTTACGTGAGTTCAAAGGAAGTGGCGGGAAGGTGGATTTTCAAGTCCTCACAAATCTGCCTGTAGAAAAGACAAAAGAATTGTTCTTGTTTACAAATGAATTAAATTAGTCAGTAATTCATCTATCCTGTTTAAATTAATCAGTGCTGCGTTTGAGTGTAGGATGAGTTGTCGAGTAGTTTCAGGAATCCATGGAAGAGGTTCGGACAGTTTGCGAATAATGAGAACTCTTGTGTCCAGAACGTCCTGCATTGTCAATTCACCGGAATTGAGTGACGTCACATTCATATTTAAAAATGCGTCAGGCTCTGGCGGTACCAACGGTCACGGTCAAGGTCAAGATGAAGAGACAATCATTTATGGACACAAATTAATTCTGGCCTTAGCTTCTCCAGTCTTCCACAAAATGTTTTACATGGACAAAAAAAATCAGCAGTTCGTGACCAATGGAAGCAGTGATGAAATACACATGGATGGACATGGTTTCAATGCAGAAGCATTCATCAAATTTCTTGAGGTAATTAAGTTTTTGTAAAATTAATTATAATTACGCTTTAAAAATATAATAAAAAATTGCGCGTAAATCTAACAATGAGTGTCAGTTTGTTGTTGATTGCCTTCTTAATTAATTTAGTATTAGTAATTATTATTAGTAATATTTAGTATTAATTAAATATTAATTAATAATAATTGATAAATAAATAATTATTTTATTTACCCTAGTTTAACTTAGTTGACCCCCCTCTTAATTAATTAATTGTTAATTATTAATAATTGATAAATGAATAAATAATTATTTTATTTCCCTAGTTCCTCTACACGGACCAGATTATCTACAAAGACCTTGGATTTGACCTCATTGTTGGAATTCTTACTTGTGCTGACTATTACGACGTCCTAAGTCTCAAATTTGATTGTGCGGATCAACTTCAGGGAATGATAACGAAAGAAAATGTTATTCAGATAATGAATATTGCGGAGACGTTTGGAGAGCGGGATTTGGTAGAAGAGGCTTTGGAATATATTGATGAGTGAGTGTTCTCTTAATTATTTTCTACCAATATCAAACAGTTTAAATATAATTTTCTTTACAAATTTGTATTTTGATAGAAATCTGGGGTCATTGGTTGAGTCAGAAGAAATTCTCTGCATCAAATCCGACACTTTGTTTGCCATTCTGAAGAGAGACTCGCTGGACGTTGACGAATCTAACGTCCTCGATTTGGCTTTGAAGTAAGGGATGCATTTATTTATTTTACAGGACCATGTTTCAATTCCACGTCGGTCCATTCTCGTGAAATATCAAAATCTAAAAATCTAATGCCTGGTTTTTTAACTTGAATTTTAATTTTTGAATAGGTGGGCCGGGAAGGAATGTAAGAGGAGAACATTGAAAGCAACCGGAGAGAATAAGAGAGAAGTTTTGGGGAAAGTGTTCTTTGAAATCAGATTCGCACTTTTGACATCAGACAGAATTTCAGAATTGATTCGCTCAGATATGTTGAGTGGAACAGAATCTCTGGATGTTGTGCTTGAGGTTCATACTCCTGGATACGTGACCGCGGCTGGGAACTCAAAATCTAAGAGGTTAGGGAATTAGTAATAATATGTAATCCGCTTATGTTTTTATTAATTGAAAGAATTCAAGATTTATTTATGACTACGACTAATAAAATTCTTAATTGCAAATTATGTTCTGTATTTCCTCCATACAGACTCAGACTAGCTCCAGAAGTAGGATTTAAATCAAATCCTAGAATCTTCGGCCAGAAGAAAAAATTGTTGGACGCTCAAGAATCCGAAAAGAACTGGAAAGCAAGAAAAGAGAATTTTCACTATTTGAAAGCAAAGAAATTGGCGAAGACTGAAGTGGACTTGAATATGCGAGGATTTCCTAGGAACAAGACTGAAGACCAAGTGACTGATGAGATTGAGCGAGCAAAGGGATCCTGTGTTTTTGATCTGTTAGTTGACAAATTGGATGATGGTCGATTCCATGTTCAGTTCAAATACAATTCATCCGAGCATCATTTGACTGATTTCCTGGATCCGGCTTGGTACGAATTTCCCAACCCACATTCAATTTTGATTTCGGAATGTGATGATGATGACTCTGATGACGATGATTAAATCCTTCCATTGCTCACTCAGGGATCAACAACCTTATTATTAATTCTCACTGGAGATCCAATTCTTGTAAAAGAAAATGTCATCATCATTTAGGGAAGAAAATTATCAATGGTAGCTCGCGGTTCCCCGTACAGAATTTCAGATTTTCTTGAAAAAGTAATTAGTTTTTTGTAAATTTTTGACGTGTTTGATAGGAGTTGTAAGGGCGGTAAACCTTGCCGTATGGTGGTGCCAGATTTGTAGTCATTGTAACACAACATTTTGTAATCTCGAGCTACTTGTCTAAATATTTTGGACTTTTTCAGTAAAAGCGTTTTCGTATTTTGTGTCAAAATTGAAAATAGAGTTGCATTCATTTTCATAAATGCCTACCAAAAATAACTAACCCGCCAATAGTTTAGATGGTCGCTTCTAAAACAATCACCGATCGAAAAGTGAGTTTTCTGTAAAAATTGTTACTGTAGGAGAAATGTTTTAAAAAGACTTCAAGCTCGTAAAGAACAACTGGATTTTTGTTACCAGGAGTTCATTCTTTCGTTCCCGGAGACTACGACTAACTTTTCTTTTGTCAAACCTGAATATCCGTAATTTTTGACCTCACAGGTCACAATTCCTCCACTAACACACAGAGTGACATAAATCAAAGTATCTTGGAATAAGTGTTATTTTATTTTTTTTTCAAATAATGAGACTTCATTCACGTCAGTATTTTTCTTCCAATTCAATGTTTAATGATTACATGATTTTTTAAGCCACTATTTTCCTTATAACCTTTCACACACTTCTCACATATGAATCGTTTTTGTGCACTCCGAAGAGGTTCATCCCCCCGGGGTAATTTCTAGACGGTCCTAAGGTGCTATGTTTATTGATGGATGTAAACTCGTGGAGAATCGTGTACATCCCTCCGGAAGGTTTCGGTTGATTTTCCTGTTGCCCGAATTTGATTTATGAATTAATTGAACTATACGGTGTAGATATTTGAAAGTAACTTAGAGATCTGTAAACTGGAGTGTAAGATTTCCGTCCGAGCGTCTGGGGCTGACATGGTCGATTGGCCGTTGATTATGATTCCGGTTCCAATAATTGTTCATCATTTTCTGACGACCCCATAAGGAATTAACCCACTTCTGCTTCTATGTCCTTCTTTAATTTCAACATCAACGCCGGTTTCGTCAATGCTATCATGAACAACGAAATTCATAATCAAGGAAATTGTAACAAAATGATAAATATTATTAAATTCCGAAAATTGTAGTAAAACGTACATTTTTGAATGACTTTCATCCTTTTGATCGGTCGGTATGGTCATTTGTAGATAGGAATTACAAAATCAGGTAGTATCCCCTCGGAGTCTGATCCCGTTCCCCAATCCATTTCCACAAACCGCATCTAAAATTATATATTCATTAACTTTATGAATTATTAAAGTCCTTCACTACCGTTAACCTTTAATTCTAATGTTCGCAATAAGTGTTATATTGGGCTAAAAATTGAATAGTTGACCCGTTATAATTGAATTAATAATTAATATAAATTATATTAAAAATAGCAACTGATGTGATTTTCACCATTTCATTGGTATTGGCATCAAATCAAATCAAATCAAATCATATAAATTTAATTAATTTGTAAGTGCCCTCGACTTTTAATTAGTGAATTAAATATTCAAACCAATTTATCCAATAACTTCCTCCAGTTCCATTCCTGGCCAGGTCTGTCCGAATATTTTCCAGTTTTTCAGACGATCCTGTCGTACCTTAACAAAACATTTCAAATTTAAATAGAAATTTAAAAATATACCTTGGAATTTTGTATTGTATTTTGCTTCATTTTTATTTTCTTTCTGCTGAAAAGAATTTGTGATTTGACAGAATTCCCGCGTCCCCATGTGAAAATAAATTGACTCTATGCCCGAACAATATGGGAATCTGACAAGGGACCTTACCGAACCGATGCGACGAGTCAACCGAAATGTTAAAAATGACGTTAGAATTCCAGTGAGATACATTTTTTGACCTTGACCTCTCTATGACATAACTATGATATTCACAGACAAGTTTTGATGATAGCTGACATTGAGACATTGGGTTAAGTAGAACAGTCGGTCAGTAGTTTTCTTTCCAGATTCGAGATCCGAAAACAGTTTTGGACACAAAGTTAGGGGACCTGCTGGTCTGGGTGAGAGAATAAATCAAATTCCATTCACTGCGACCCATAGGTTAAGAATTATGTATCGTACTTGCCTTTAGAATGGATTTTATTATTATTACGTAGTGCTAACGATTTTATTTCCCAGACCCAATGGAAAACACACCAATTTACCCAAAATATCCGCTCATGTTTGTCCACGCATACCTTACAGAGACTTATTTTGATTCTTCTTTAGTCGAATAAAATCTCAATTTCAGATTTTGTAATAGACTTCACTTATGTAGAATGAATTGGATCCATGGTCATGGGACTGGGATTGAGATCACCTGCAGATACGGACCTCCCTCAGATCGGGCCACAAATTTGGGACTCGAATCCTGAATCAGATATGGTTTCTAATATTAACTACTTTGCATTTATCCCACTTCTTAAAGGACAGGTCTTTTTTCTAGTCGATTGTACAGGGTGTCCCAAAAGAATATGAACAGTTTCAAAAATTCATAGTTTCCAAAGTATGGACCGGATTTAAAAAAATTTTTATGAAATTACGAAAGGACTTGTTTTTTTAACAATTTTTGGATTTTACGTTTAGCGAAGAGTATTCTAGATATACCGGCGTCTCTTAATTTTGTACTCCCATAGCCTAACAACGAAATTTTGAGAATGATTTTTGAAATTTGAAAATCTTGAAAAAAAATCCAAATTTGATTTTGAAATGTTCAAAATTTATTTTCGAAATTTTGAAAGTCTAGGAATCAGCTTTAAAATTTATTTTTGACAATTTTAGAAATCCGAGATAGGCTTGAAAGTTTAAAACCCTTCAAATTTCGTATGCTAATAACGTCATTAGTCTCTGGGAGTGGAAAATTAAGAGAGGCCGAGATATCGGGAACACGCTTCGCTAATCGTAAAATGTAAAAATTGTTAAAAAAAAACAAGTTCGTTCGAATTTTTATAAAAAATACTTTTTTTCGAAAATGTGGTCCATTCTTTTGAAACCATGAATTTTTGAAAGTGTTCATATTCATATGGGACACCCTGTAGTTCGATTTTATTTATTTCAGCTTAAGGACAAATTGTATTCGGGAGGAAACGCATAGAATATGCATGAATTGGGTACTGTCTGTGGCTACATGTGTGAGAATGTGACATATTTTGTGAATGTTTGTGGCATGGGACTGGTTAATAGTTCGAGTTTGACTGAAAGTGCCGTTGGATTTATTATAAAGTCCGGATGAATTTTTCCTCCGCTTTCCTCCGTCCATTCCGCTCCTTCTTCCTCCGCAAATAATCCATCCATCCGTCTACAAAAATTAATCAAACTCATCCGGACTCGGGAGGAAACAGAGATTCAGAATTTAATGGACAGCCCTACGCTACGAAATATGTGTTTGAATATTTTTAAACCTGCTCCCTAACCCAGCTGTAGTGTTGTATGATCTTAAGTTCGGGTTAAATTTTTCCAACACACTGGTTGGGATCGAAATAAAACAATTAATAAAAAATATTAAAAATATGACGAAACCAAACACACCATTCACGTTTTATTCCTACATTTACATAATATGAAACTTTGCCTTACCTTTAGAAGTGGACGTCTATTTTGATTTGGGGGAATTAAACAAATTGCTCATTTCAGACTACTCTTTGGTGCCAAAGCCTGTATCAATAAATTAAACGATGTGCATAGAAATTGCATTCCGATATGCATTACACACATATAGTTATCTGATACCAGTCCACATAGGACATAATTGGAGTACAGATAATCCTCTATCATTTTGCTAGTTTAATAGCTGTTTTGGTTTCGATTCGTTCTGACGAAGGAAGGCAATGTCTGTCAGGTGGACTCTTTAAAGAAGTTTTATCTAATCGAGTTTTTCCCCACTACTAGGGGAACCGTCCTAAGGTATAATGGAAATTAACACATTCTCCACGAGAAGTGAGTCAATATTTGACCACATATTATAATTTGAAGGGCGATCCTGCGAAAAAAAAAAGTCAAGACGAAGTCGGGAATTAATACTTTAACATTGTAACTTGTAACAATTGATCTTGTAACACTTTCTCCTACTCACTGCTAGGGGTACCTTCATTTGGAACGGGAACCGACCAATTAAACTCATATGGCAATTGGCAACGCAACGTTTCATCAATTAATGTGTGTATTTCTCTGACAATTCTAGTCCAAAATTCGTGGTCGTTTGTCGTCACTGCACACTGGTGAGAAAGTATTCCACACTGAGAACCATTTCTACACGGACATTATACGGAATGAAAAGGCGACTTTGACTCCATACGAGTGATTCACAAGGAAACCAATTCCCGTGTTAAACTCAGAACAGACTAAAATATTCAACATTTAATTTAGTCATTTCAACCGTTCAGGTCACAAATGTGTTCGCGCGCAGCTCGTGGTGGGAGATAAAGAAAAAGCAGTCATTCGACGTATTTGAGCCGTTCTTTTACGGTCTTCTGTCTGAAAAGGCATGAAAACTTTAAAATATGGAAAAACGAACTTCACCACCTTATTCGCAAGTGCTTTCTAAAAATGTTGACCCATGGATCGTGTCCTTTCTAGGCAGAAGACCGTGATAGCACGGCTGACTAATTGATTTTTTATTTTCCAAAGCGCGAACGCGCCGTCATATGGAGCTGAAATATCTTGTCTGAAATACCATTTGAGCTGATCCTTCCGTGTACAGGATCCCCACGATTTATAAAGGACAGTTAAATTGAATCATAGCGCGAAGAGATATAGGGCGAAAGCGATTACGAACAGATCAGATTTTTTTCCAAATTTTATAATTATAAAGTGAAAGTGAAACATTGACTTGAACTTGAAAAGCATGTATGAGATTTTTCCAGAGTTTTAATTTCTTTCAGATGGGCTTCAAAGTGGGTAAGAATAATCCGAAAGGATTGTTTCCAAAAGTACAATGTCCAGCATGACCATCCGTGTCAGAAATTGTCAAAACTCGGAATTGTTTGAAAGTCTTTCCCCTAAAATAACCCGTTCGAACCACAAACACCAAATCAGGGCGAATTCTTTTATTCGAAAAATTCGGATTATGACGGCCTTGGAGAATCTTTCGAGCCAAAATGAAATTGCCCGGTAGTTGAAAGGGACGCAGCCAACTCTCTGGAAGGTCATCCACTAGAATTTGGGCAAAGAAGTTAAAGGGAAACCGTAGTCCACGGCCTCAAACCAATTCATATGACCAATCGGATGTAAACTTATAAGAACCATTATGAGAACGATATGGCGGGTCAAAAATCCGGATTCTTCGTGACCCTGAATGCGTCATCGCATTATCTGCCCAAATATAGAATGAATCGACTAATTTCTTTATCAGAAAACCGCACAACCTGACTGTGAATTAGTGTGTCGCAAATTTTGAAAGTTTCCATGGCGGTCGCAACAATCTTGGGTCTGAGCCTCTGAGGGTCGTTACACTTTTAATGTTCTAACCGAGTGTCGAAATTCACGTTGTTCAGTCGATTAGCGATAAGTTTGAATCATTACTTGAAAACGATGTCACTGAAATGTACCCCAGGGGGATCGACAAAGATTTTATTCACCATAATGATGTATCCTTACGAATATCTCAGAATAACTTCGCGTGCGCGGTCGAATTAAAAGTTAAACCCGAAATTAGTCTTACCCCCAAGGGGAAAGACTTCTGAGAGCCCATGCATAAAGAACGGTCGATTTTTGTTGGGTTTGGTGTGTTAAAACAGAAGTTTAAAGTCAACAGAGTGAGGAAATTGGTAGCGCTTGGAAACTCCCTTTCGAGGAATGAAAAACGGTTCCCCCGGAAGGGGTAGAAATGTTTACAATTCGTGGAAAAGGGGGTTATCCCTCCTTCGAGAGAAGGACGGAAAACATGTTGAGCAAAAGAAAAAAATTAATTGTCTCAAATTGAAATTTTGATTGAATAAACAAAGTGTCCTTTATAAATCGTGGGGATCCTGTAGGTATTCCATTTGATTGTATGTATTGTGGTTCTTGAGGTACGAAGGGGCCATACATAAAAGTCACCCTGTACATACTTCGGTGAAGAATTGAAGAAAGGTGTCTCGTCTCGCTTTTTGCAAACCCGGTCTTGTCAACCACGATCGCGAATGATACAACAAGTGACAAAATGCATATTACTGCATGAAGTGCGCACCAAGGTTTGATCATCCCGAGGAGTACCTACAAAAAATATAAGTGAAGTATAAAGTGATTTCGGTTAAACGCATGGGGTAGGGTTTCGTTGCATTTATTAGCAAGAAACCCATCCTTCTGGCCGGGTACTCCCATTTCCAAACTCGGGGTTTGAGGCTATCTAAAAGTGTATAAAATGATCGGGAATTTCGAAATTCGAAATAATTTTATGATTTCAAAATTATCATTATTCACTATACACTATTTCAAACTTTTTCGATTAAATTTCCTTTCTGAGCCCAAACTCAAAATATAGATTGAGTATGCCTTTATGAAGAACGAACGTGGGTATAAATAATTCAAAAACATCTCCACGTCGTGTGATTTCTAAACTGTCGCTACAAAATCAATTAGCAATATGTATTAAAATCTTGTTGGTTAACTACGTTTATGCACGGCTACGAAGCGTGGCATATCACACACCAAAGATGTTATACTTGCGCCATATTCTCCAATTTAGAACAATTTGGATATTTAAAATATTCCATTTACAAATTCTCGAAAGATATCTGAAACCTTGTGTTACATTTCATTAGTCATTGGACTGGGAGTAGAGCAGTGCAGTGGTAAAGCGTATTCATGCAAGGTTAGTGGTTAGATTTAACTTACAAGAACTAGTGAAGCCACATGAATCAAACTGGCTATAACAGCGAATATATCGAATTTAACAGAAATAGTTGCACATTGTTAAATTCGAACAGGAATTAATGAGATACCGCAGACACAACAGCCACGATCAGTATGAGGGGTTTTGGTGCCATCCTTCAAGTTCTGAAAAAATGTAATACATAGTTTAAATCAGCGACCTCGGAGTTAAGATTTGTCAGTCCGATTAGAAGGTCGGGACGCAAGTGTGTAATTGATTAAGACTTGAAGAAGGAGCGAGTTATTTGAAACTCTTATCTGGTGTCTTATTAGATAATACTGTTTCAGACAAGTGAACCATCAACTTGGTCATAAAAGTTTAGTTTTGTGGAAGCGATGTAATTGGGGTATCCATTTATTTAATTATAATGATTTGTTGTGTCGACATCTATGACTCGACTCTAATTGTGATTCGAAACAAATAGATCCGGTTGGTTGGTGTCACCGTATTTAACCACATTTTTGGAGTTATAACGTAAAGTGGGCTAATACGCCCCACTTCGATGAGGTTCATTGCCTCATCCACCATGTGCGGGCACGCTTTGGGGGTCACATATCACATTCACATACCCAATGTAGTTAAAGGGTGCGTGCTAATTGGCGCAATAACACCAAGGTAGGACATTACCTCGTTCGATCTGAAACTTGTAGTTGCTTTATGAAGCGAACTAGATTATAATTATTCACCGTCCATCTTTGGCTTCGTACTCAAATATTTGTAAGATAATCCTCCGTTTTTAGTAGTCAGTGTATGTACTGTCGTACTACTTACTACACTTTGTCGTTTGTCCTCAAATGTACGTGGAATGATGGAAAGATGGACGGAATACATGATTCTTGGATTACTATTTGCTCTCCCTACAAACAACTGGCGGTCTATTTGTCTCACTCTTATCGTCGTTTAGAAATCTTAACTATACAACTTTTTGAGTTAATTATATTTAACATAACAATTAAGTATTTTAGAATTTTTCCCAGCTTTCCCATGTCATGATTAGTAGGAATAGTCGTTTAGAAGTCTTAATTATTCACTTTTTAAGTTAACTATTTAAGTAGTGGTAGTTGTTTAAGGTAATTATAATTTGCGAATAGGGCCGCAGTCAACTTTCAAAACAACTTAACACTACTATAACCTACCCGGTATACTCGCCAGTGATATATACATACCACCACCATTTTTATCTCGATTCAGACTTGCTACCGGGGTCCGGGTAAGGTGCTTGTACGATAGAGCGAACCTCCTTGTGTATAATTACAACCATGCGTATTTCATGGTAGAAACGCATGCGGAAGGTGAACTTCTGAGCTGGTTCTTAGATTGAGACGGAGGAATTGTTTCACGGTTGCATTTGCAAAAGTAGGAATCTCAATATGATTTCCGGTGGGGTTGGAATGTTAATTATTTGCTCAAGTGAAACAATTTCATTCGTTTCACGACAGTCACTACTTGTTTTTTCCCCATAATTATAAATACTACTTTGCTAATTGCCAAACTCTGAAATAACTTTCGGTCGGTTTTGTAAGTTGCTCATACACATGAAATTGGAATGTGCAGAAATTCATTGCAATGGATGATGTGTGATGCTATTTTGCTAAAATTCTTGACAAAGACGAATGTAATACATATATTAGTGGATTTCTATATCTGTGAGTAGATCGTTTCGCCAGTAAGTTTTGATGAAGATTGGTTCCTGTCAGGGAGACAAATGAAATCAG
>JAQFYE010002981.1:0-16473 GCA_034694305.1 Protaphorura glebata
CAGTACTTTCTGCGGTAGCAGTCCAAAGTGATGTCTGGTGTAGCATTGGTATCTTCAGATGGTGTAGCATGCGAAGGACCCGGCTCATCAGTTCTCGCTCTTTTATTTGCTTTCGGATTCTTGTCAGATTTACGTTTCTCCGTCAGAATACTTATATCCATGTTAGCAATGATTTCGTCACCCAAGGCATCTTCATCTGAATCATCAAGTGTAGGATTGCGTGACCATAAGCCGTATGGAATGTGTCTTCCTGATGTTAGTTGTGGTGGATGAAATTGGCGTAAATGTAATTGTAATTTATCTGGAGGGAAATATCCCTGACATATGTAGCACCGCTGCATTGTGGAATGTTTGTGTTGGGAGATTTTAGTCGATCGAAATAGAAACTTGAACTGATTTGAAATAATCTCGTTCACCCTTTTATACGGCTTGAAAACGATTTCGTTAGGGTGTGGGGTGACCAACGATGTGAGGAGGTCAAGGGTATGGGAGGACCAACAATTGGAGGAGGTCAAGGGTATGGGTTGGCACTCTTGTGCAACTGACTTTTTGAAGTCACCAACTCTCCTTTTATACTGAACCGTAAACTAATTTTAGAAAGGAATGTATGGTGAAAGGGATTTCCAAGAAGAAAAACCCTTTCTATTTTTAGGATTTCCTTAGAAGTGAAAGGGGGTGTTCACACCTGGGTATTTGGGAAGCTGTTACGTACGTTTGGGGATAGAATCTATTTTGGTTTTTTCCTAAGAAGTGAAAGGTTTGTTAAATTTAGAAGTGAAAGGAAATTTTTGTTAGTTCATAGGCGCTTTGGTATTTCACCCTCCGGTCAGGATAAAAACGTCTTATGTACGTTTGACAGAAAAATGTGGAAGGCCTACCAAATTTAGGAAGGTCAATCACCTACGACCGACGTCAAAAAGCCTTCATGAGTCCTCCCCAACACGGGTGGTCATGGGTGAGGTCTTCCCAACATGGATTGGTATGGTATGACGTCTCCCCAACATGGGTTGGTATGGTTGGCGCCTCCCCAACATGGGTGGGCATGGGTGAGGTCTCCCCAACATGGGTTGGTATGGGTGAGTCATCCCCAACATAGGTGGGCATGGGTGAGTCATCCCCAACATAGGTGGGCATGGTATGACGTCTCCGGTACGGTCTACATACTACTTTACCCCCTAACCCCCTAGGCCAACCCCCAAAGGTTTCGTAGTCACGCCCATGTGCGATAAATGTTGTCATCACATACTACTGAAATGGCAATAGTTGTTGGCAAGCACCGTACCCTAAAGTCAATTCCACTTATTTTGACTATTGGAGAATCCCGGCGAAACTTGATGAATGTGGTTCACTTAAACAAACAAAATATGTGGGACCATTTTATAATTTTGCTGGAAGAATGGCACCTTTCAATGTGTCACGGAGATGCTGGAATTCCGAATTCGCTAGAGGTATGTGAATTCGTCTCTATTCACTTTGTATCAATCTCTTTCGTCTGTTGTCGCGGAATGTTTTCTAATCCTTCCAATTTTTAATATTCTTAGAAAGATGTCTTGACAAGAACTTTCACTATGAGAATGATTTGAAACTACACAAAATGGTCGCATATTATAGAGATGGCTGTGTTGTCGAAGGTTTAACCCCAGACGAGTTTGGAGTGTGCCAGAGATATGCTCCATTGCAGTAAGAATCAATTTTGGGTACTGTAGTTTTTAAATTTCACTAAAGGATTGGACCTCAGAGACCGAAATACTAAGTATTTTAATATGTATAGAAACCTTTTTTTAACCCTTGCGGTTAGGTTAGGTTCAGACTCTTGATATTTTATATCAACTAATCCACTGCTGACCGCTCCGTCGTAACACAATTACTTAAATAGTTCTCAAAGCAAATTCTTCGCAGGTTAGGGTTCACACCACGGGGTCTTCCCTTAAAAATCCAAAGGGGCGGGTCATAGGAACTACTGACATATTTCATATTGGATGAGATCACAAATCAGAAGTATGACATAAAATACTACGATCAGGACAGATACTTCAGACAAAATATAATATGAGATGCACATCAAAAATTGAATCGAACAAAGACATCATATTAGACATTTCTTTCCGATCCTATCTGATAATTTGGATCAGGCATTCAATACTGTTATCCAAATATCAGACTGACCGCCAAATGTAGTAAATTGAAATAGGAATCTAAAGTCAGATAAGATCACGTGGTTTAGTTCCGATTCGGCTTTGATAATTTAAGTACTTGCACTGGGCACTTTAATTATGTAAGATGAAATTGGACAATTCATCTGATTCAAAATCTTTGTATCAGAGCAGAATGTTGTTAGGACGGTATAGATGATGAAAAGAGCATAGAGCAAGACACGCCTACAACTAAACGGGAAAAAGACAGAGCGATGACTAAATTGTAAGTATTCATTTCAGACTAATCAACAACATCACATCATTCTCTGGAGACACAAAGACGATGATGATGACATGGGCAGATCCAGATGGTCAGTTCTTGGCTTTCTCTAATTGTTCGGCATCGTCTATGAGCGAATCGATGACAACTTTCAGAATCGTAAAAACCAATGTGACACTTCTTCCGGGTTTGATAAAACGGTGTTGTGGCGAACACCACGGCTATTTTATAATTTCTATGCCCCAAATCCGAAATTGGACACTGGACGAGCAGACACGAAACGAGCCGGTTTTCCTTGCCAAAATCGGCGAAACACAACGGACTGTACCGGTAGCAAACCCTGCACAGCAATCGGTCTATTCTTCGAACAATTAAATTTCGGAGTTCCTTGTCGGGATGAAAACAATAAAATCCGGGCCTGGATTCCACGATTCCTGGTCCGACATGTTGCTCTTGACAAGAAATATTTTAACATCACTACGGTTCCAATGGAACGACACAGAGAAAAACATAACTTGTCATGTTGGGATTATCCATTTCTACAACCTGATTATAAAGCGTTTCTATGGAATGAGACTGTTTCGAGTGGGGAAGTATTCGATTGTTGGGGTGACGGTAACAATCCTATACGGATGAAGGATATCGATGACTGTGGATGGTACCCAATTGAAGTCAATGCAACCGGTCTTAAACCGTCATTAGTCACAACGCAAATAAATATATCTGTTTATATAACAAATGGGTTAATGTCACTTCATTTAGGAGTTGCTGGGATCACCCAATTGCTCTGGGTGAGACTGGAAATACTCCAACACAATTAATATATTATTTTGTGCGGGGTTAAGTGTTGTCAACCGAATTAGATTTTTCCTACTAGAACTTACTTTCTCTGTAGTACATACTAGAGGTGTAGAAGGGCCGGGCCGAACTGGAAAGGGCCGGGCCGAACTGGAAAGGCTCTGGCCCGTCGGCATAACTGTCAAAGACCGGGCCGGGCCGGGCCGACAAATTTTCCTTTTTGCAAGGGCCGGGCAGGGCCAAGACGGTAAAGATTACATTCAGAGCCGGGCCGGGCCGGCCCTAAAATATTTTAGCGGTAAAATAAACCAACTAAAACGCACTAGTACGGGGCAGATATGTATAAGGGCCGGACTAGCCCTAGAACAGGACCCGGCCGGGCCGAGAATCCGGTGTAACTCTCAAGATCCGGGCCGAGCCGACAAATTCTTCATACACAAGGGCCGGGCCGGGCCAGATGTTGGATGGAAAATAATTTTGTAGGGCCGGGCCGGGTCGGGCGGGGAAGACTTTTAGGGCCGGGCCGGCAAAGGCCGACCCGTTCACACCTCTAGATGTACACTGATGTGTAGTGTGGCTTCCCCGTATTGTACAGGGTTTTCAGTTTGAATTGTCCCCCCTCCCCCTACAGCAGGAACCACAATAGGTACAATCAAGTGGAATACCTCGTTGGAAAGATCAGCTCAAATGGGATGTCAGGCACTATATTTGAGCTTTATTTTAAAGAGCGTTCGCGCGCAGCGCACGATGGAATTTAAAAAATGAGTTTCCGTTTTTCAGCCGGTTTTTCATAGTCTTGGGCCTGAAAAGTCTTGAAAAGTAAAAACTCTCGAAAAAGAACCAACTTCACCACCACATTCGCAAGTGTTTTCTGAAAATTTTGAGCCAAGACAATTTCTGAGCAAAGTCGATTTTGCCTCAAAATTTCATTTATTTTTGGAACACACGAAAACGAAATTTCGAAGCAAAATCGAGTCACAGATCCGGTATAAATATAGCCGGAGCAATTATTTTCAAAATGTGATTTTCCTTCTGATAATAATATGATTTTCTCTCACATTCCTTCACCAGTTTGAAGAGGTGCAGGGATCCTGAATTAAATTGCTTATCTTACATACATCCTTGTGCGTGTTGCGTCCTGTGGCCCTGATTGTATTAGAATGGGTGTTCCACAGGATGAGTTTGGAGGGTGTTCATCAACATCGCGGAGGACGTAAGTATTACGTGATCATTTTTTTTACAATCCAACAAATTTCCAACTTCTAATATTTTGTTCCAGTTTGATAGATAATATCACTTTCTTCCGGGAAGGGTACTGCCTCAACACTCAGAAGCTAACCTGGGATTGGACTGATGAAATGTACCTGCCCAAGTGTGTAACAAAATAAGTAGGCCGGGTGACTTTGCATGTATCAATGCGGAGCCGGGACAATTTTGGGATTTTGTAACGGTAAAGCCAGCAGACAATGGTGTGGGGGCCCCTCTTTCTCCATCCTATGAAGAAATGCCTTGTCCCAATACACGACAACAAATGGAATGCATGGGTGTGACGAATTGTAAACTGATCAACCCAATGATATAGATCGATGCTCTATATTTTAGAATTCAATGTAGGGATTGTCGTGGTAATGTCAGAGCTATGATCCCACTGTACATGGTCAGAATGGGCGGTGCAGGGGGGCTGGATTTTGTTTATTGGCCTATTTTTCCAACTAAAATGGAAGCAATTCGTCGTGGACGCAATTTGACTTGCTGGGAACATTCTCTTGTTTTTCGTGATGCGGCGAGTGGAAAACCGAATACATCTGCTATCAGTTGGAACATTGTAAACCCCAATTTTCATGTAAACGACTGTTGGGACAACACAAGAGAATTTGATAACAACCTTGGGAAAATGGAACCCACCGATGATTGTGGATGGATCCCATTTCCTGAATTCGCGACAGGATTTCCTTCCATACCTATACGAACCGGAGGAACTATCGTTACTAATGCTGCTGAAGTTAACGTGACTGTAAAGAGAGATTGCAGTCGTAGTCGTGATCCGCTTTCAATGAGTAAGATTGTAATTCATACCAAAAATATCTGAATTATGTACAAACTAAAGCCATTAAAATGTAATCTTCCATTTGTGTATGGAGGTATACCCGAACATAAAATGCCGAAATAATCCCATCTGAACTTCGTCAAAAATGACATCTCGTGTTAATGTTCATACTATTACTTCCAGCAGCGTCATCTACTCCTCATAATATACATTATAAGTGCTAAAAATGTGTAAAGAGTTGTTTTATTAAAGCTTAATATTCGTTATTTTGAATCTATTTCGTTACTATCACGATTTTCGAAAACGTTGTCTTGATTTGTTTGTACCTTGACATATTCTCCAGTACTGGACTATCTATTAATACGAATTACGAAGCGGAAATCGTTTTTTATGTGAACTAAGTAATCCCACATTTGTCCGAGAGGCATTGTGGACTTCTAAATAATAATTTAGTTTTACACTTGATCTAGGCTATGGAACCCTAGTAGTAGCGTGGGCCAAAATTAAACTGATCGAGAACCTCTATAAAGTAATTTTCAGATCTTTCCTACAACGATTAAACCTTGGCGAATTTTATTACGTAACGGGACCGCAGCGGTCCCGACGGATTATGTTACACGCTGACATTTTGTTTCAACAACGTCATTGGTTGGAATAATAAATCGCGCAAGCGCTCAGTAGAAATGTGAATCGCACTGATAGAAGCGAGCCAAGAGAGTGAGAGAAGAGACAGAGAAAAGGGAGAGAAGATAGAATGGCGAAACCGATAGACAAGAGCGAAAGACAAGGACAGAAGAGGGTTGTAGAAAGAGAACGAAAGGAGAGAAGGGCGACAGAAAAAAAGAAACAATAGCGAAGCAGAACAAGAGGAAGAGCGAGAAATGACGAAAAAGATATGAGAGTAGTGAGAAAATGGGGATACCGATAGAGAAGAGTTCTAGAGACAAAGGCAGAGAGAAGGGAGGCCGACAGAAAACGAGAGACAAAAGAACGAGGAAGATCTGAGGGAAGTTAGAAATTAGATTAAAAGTAGAGAGAAAGATTTGATAGAAAGTAGCGAAAAAGGGAAAGAAGAAAGGAATAGCAGAACGGAATAGAAGGTGATGAGCGGACTGAGCTACACCATTTTTTTTGTTATGTCAGTATAGTACAAGTTCGTACTTTCGTAGCCAACCGTGCTGATTAGACGTCAGAATTTCTTTTAAAAGAAGTTAATCCTACCGGCTCGTCATTTGGTTGCCGTCATATGACACGAATCGGAGCATAAAATTTAGAATTTCGTCTGTTTGTAATGAAAATTCTAAACTAATCCGTCGGACAAAATCATAAAATCTTAGTGATTTTTGATATTATCAACCGGATGTTAAATGTCACCAACAACAAATGGTTATGAGGGAAGCAAAGTACCCGTCGTCATATTACTAAATGGAATACTGAAGTTGTAGTCATTTTATTTATGTCCCGCTTCGTATTGACCAGCCTAAAAAAAGAATGTGTCTTAACCGGATGTCACACGCATTCTCTTATCACATTTGGTGACCGAGAGCACATCAAGAGTCGTTAATGTGAAGGGTCTATTCGGAAAAGTGGGTTTAGAAATTTTATACACAGGGGTGGCCCTGGATGCCAAAGTATTTTTGGATGGTGTTAATCAAATTTTACAAACAATCAACAAAACTAAAAAATCATTTCTCGTCGTAGAATGGATATTGCTTCCGACTATGTTGATTAAGATACCGCTGCATGTTAAGCAGTTTTAAATAGTGGAGTACCCCTAGTAGTAGTTCGATTTTGCTGCGTAACGAACTTGACTGGAGCTATAAGGTACAACAGGTAGTAGGACAAATGTAAAAAAAAATTATGACAAACGACACGAATTTACGCATTTGGGATCGCAGAATCGTTGTCGGTCGTCTTAGCCAGATTCAGATCGGCCAGTTAGATTTTGTGCCCATGCAGGGGACTTTCGGTTAAATTGGACAGATTAGTGGAAACGGGAGTTTTTCAGTTTGTGTATGAATAGAACATTTTTTTTGAATTTTCAGAGCATTAAAATTACAATTGACCGTGCCGTGAAGACGTGTGAAAATTCACTGAGCTAGCGGGGCGGTCTGTTGACAGTAGTGCTAGTATGTACAGGAATCATTTCCCTAAATTCTTGGCATACATTTTACTCATATGGTTTACTCATCAGACTGGCCACGACACAGATTGTATTATTGAACACAAATTAGAAAGTAGAGAGGTACTTACTAACCGTGAATAATAACCATTATAACAAATAAATGAGTAACAATTACTTCAAAATAATTGGTATAATAATTTGATATCATTAATGAACTTAATTTATTGTCTAATTAGGTTAACGGTGACGCGTTGCTCGCTTATACGACAGACATATATTGACATTTGAACGTCAGAACAAAATGTTTTGAATTAGGTACATTACAAGATTACAACCAGAACCAACTTTCACTATTCACATATGCTTTAAACTTGTACATGATTGTAACGCCGAGCAACGTGCGACCTGCTTTCACATACAGGGCTACCAATATGTATTGCTCCCCCCCTCTATCTCAAGAACCATAATTGGTACAATGAAGGGGAATACCTCGTGTCATTAAGACGTTAACGTATAGACCTTTGCACTCCATGTTTGTAGTTCGCCACATCCCAAGTCAATATAAAGTGTGGCCTGATATATAAAATATAAATACTGCCTGCCGATGGGGCGTGTGGATGAAGAAGAGGATTATAGATAGACATACAAGATCATGCTTTCATCTCGAATATATAATTATCACTTGGAGAATGGGTTCTGGAGAGTAAAAAAAACAGGGATGAAGAGAATATACTTGTGGTAAAAACGGTTTTAACATTCTCTACGCTGTTTTCAATTAATGCCAATATGTATGTAGATTTGATGACTAAAGTTTTAAAAAAACGTGATGAATTTTAATGCATAGAATTGTTAAAATAAATACTTATTTAATTCGCACAAAATCAAAATTAATATAAAAGATTTCATTTATTTCGTTTCCTAAATTGATTTCGGGAAAACGAGGATTGTGACAATAATAGCTTAAGTGATGGGGATGTGTATCAGAGCAACAATATGAATGATAAATTAAACATTACTGAGCACGAGACAGCTGTCGGTATATACATTGGTCTGTGTGATCGGACTAACGTAACTATTGGCTGCATGGTTATAATCATCATCGGCTTGTATACCACAGTTATCCTTACTGCAGTTATTCAAGGAACAATTGCCAATAGCAGCCAATGTGTCAATAGCAATTGCTAATATCACTGCGACGATTTTGGTTAATTGTGTTAATTAAGGACAGCTTCCTAAAATAAGACGTAATCTTTAAATTTACAGCATTCAATATAGTTGTAATCCTAATATACAAATTATTAGTGAAAGTGTTTAAGGTTAAATGTTCGCTGTATATTTCATTTTACTACTGTAACCTATGCTTCAACCACCCAAAATTGGTTCATCCCATGAATTACTTTTTAATTAATTTTAATTAATTTTATTAATGACTAAAAAAAATAAAATTAGGTACAGTGGACTCTCCATATAACGACCCTCCCTATGTCGAACACCTCCATATATCGACCCTCCCCATGTCGAACACCTCCATATATCGATCAAAATACCAGGACCGCAGGAACAACATTTACATGCCCTTCCTTGTTATTGAACTTTCTGTATATCAAACTTACTCTTTATCGAACACATTTTGGTGCGTTTTTCGAGTTCGGTATATAGAGAGTCCACTGTATGTAATTATAAGTAACCTTTAATCTTAGTGCAAGAAATAATCGGTTTTCAATCCATCTTTCTCAGGTTAGATCATTCGAAGTTAATTTAAGTCAGGAATATATAAATTTTAATAGCCAGGTTATAAAGTTATGGTTATATTATAATTATATTGAATTTTGTACGAATATAGTTCATATGCTCCATTGATTAATTGATATTTTTCGAAGACACAACAATAAAACCAATTTGCTGATACGAAATTTATACGTTTCACTTTGTAGTGAGTTTATCATTTTCCGTGATATAATTAAGTGACATGCGGAGACAGCTGGGGATAAATTCTTTCCATTTAGGAAAATCAATTGTTGTACAGTTTTCAAGTTATATTTTAATACGTTATAATTAAACGTACGAAGGCAAAAGAAAATAGTCTGTACATAATTTTTATGTTTAAGTATAATCATTATAGTAGTTTGGAAGTCTTACGGCGGATACTAAAATTCAAAATGCGTAATCTTCGTACGCATTTACAATATTTATGCGAAACGGTACAATTAAATTTTTAAATAGATTTTTTTGTTTGTCCTAAATTTAAAATTCTTGTTTACATCTCATAATACTCACCAGGCGGTTTAAAAATTTAATTTATGCAAACCATGCGTTTCCGTCGCATTTATAGGGTATGGAACACATAGAGATGTACATACAATAAATGCGAACGATCAGAAGTTTGTTTTCGATAAATTCTGGCGTGTTAATTTTAGTTAAAACAATTAGAAATGTCTTTGGTTTTGGTTTAACACAAGTTGACGTCGTAAAATTATTGTCAGAATGATGTTAAAATATTATTAAGTTTTCTATACAATAAATAAACGAGCATAGGCGGACGGATGGGTAGGGAGACATTATTTGTAATTAATACATTGCTCTCTCGACGCGTGGTAATGAATACGGCTTCCTAAATCAACAATTATTATCGGTAGAGTCTCAAAAATGTCAAGAATCTCGATCTCGTCCGTACTGAATTTTAAAGATACCGATACCAAAATATCGAACTCGATATTAGTATTAGTCGAAAGCGATATTTTCGATTTCGTGATTTAGGGTTAGGTTGACGCAATCGAAAGTCTATATATCGAAAATGACATCCCATCAAGATAGTTCTCCTAAATGACATAAATCATTGATTAATTAAAATAATTCAATTAATTAGTGAAAGCCAAGCTTATGCTGAATTTTTCATTTCTCATAAATAATCATGTAAATGCTGGATTATCTACTTACCTCATCAATGACAGAAATATCGTTTGAAGACTCGATCTCATCCTCATCCGAACTACCATTTTCCTCCGAAGTGCCATATAAATCTAAGACGTCCTTCACAGTATTGAGAGTAATCATCTTCCAAAGATTTTTTACTTTTCTGGTAAGTATTAAATACAGCATTTCATTATTCGATGCGTTTATTAATAATATGGAACTGTACTATCCGTTTACAATTTATATTCTCTGTCGAGTATAATATAATGTAGAATTGATAGCAATCGCTAAAAATCTTGGGCGTCAATCTAAAGCGACCAAACTGTATATACAGTTTGGTTGTTTAATGTAAAATTAACACTATTTATCGAGAAATTATTAAGAAAAATTCAAATAATCTTGGATTTCGGCAACACCTGAAAGGTAGGTTTCTTGTTCACTTTAGGTTGAGGATTCAAAGTACTGTATGACGAATTCTCAGTCGAGCTTGATGGTTGAGTTATTAGTTTAAAATATTTCTTAACTTTTTGATGTTTTGGCTCCATTCGCTCAATTTCTCTATCCAAGTTAATGAAATGACGTAATCCACGAAACTGTTTTTAAAATTAGGTTGACGTGATTATGAAGACATAATTATCTTGTAAATTAAGTTGCTACAAAATGACAATTGTTTGAGAACTTGTCCTCCTCATTTAGGTCAGAACCAGAAGATACATCAGAATAATTTTCACGCTCATCATTCAAAGATGATACTGCTTTCATTTCTCGCGAGATCTGTGCAAAATAATAGACAAAAGTCAATTTTCCCTAATATCTCTTTGGAATGTTGAATTTTGGAATATCGTTTCACTTCCTTATTACGTTTTGATTTTTTCATATTCCCTTTACGGCCGGAAGACTTTAATTCTTTCTTTGATGGTTTCTGTATTGTAATTAAAGACCAATTAAAGAGACGGTGAAGCAATAATCAGAGTATTCATTATGGATGATTTTCTTAAACCATAACAAGTTTTCAACATAAATTATTAATTGCAATAAATACTTAGAAAATCAGAGTCATCTGAATCTGAATCAACAACACAGTTTTCCAACAGTAGCTTTTGAAAAGGAGACATTTTCTTTTCTTTTGACCTGTAAGTCAGATTAGTTGATACCAGTTTTAAGTTTTATATAATATATTTAAATGTATTAGGTGGTTGTCATCGAATGTCCTTAAATGTAATTGTAAAATGTTATGCGTACATTGTCATTTGAACGCAAACTTCTAGTGCGGAGTCGAGGTAATAATGGAGATAATTTACTAAGTAAAGGTGTAGTCGAAGATTGAGAATGTATTTTCTGTTTATTCCGGATTGAATTTTTTCCCACTTCCTTCACTTTCAAACCACAAGACGATGAAGACTTAGCGTTTGGTTTCTCTATCTTATTCCAACAAAGTTATGCAATAGATTTTAATTAACGCAATAGCTAGAAGTATATAATAAAATTATTGGTGAAATGATTAAATATTAAAAAAAAATTCCAGATGGACTTACAGACAATGGGCAAGGAGGATGTGGATATGAACCGACTTCAACTTCATCTTTGACGTGACGAACTGTTGAAGGTTTAACTCCTGTGAACTTCAGTTCAAAATAGTTTATGTTAATTCAGATTCACGTAAAATGGAATTTTACGATACAAGGACAAGAGTATCATCAATCGCTGTTAACCCGAGTAATCAATATACTCGTTCTTTCGTATTTCTAATTTATAGAGTTAATAAAAGAATATATGCAGGGACAACTGACATAAATCAATTGTCCCTGACATTTTATCTGCATAAAAATATTCCTATTTGTCAACAGAAGAATGATTTCTGTTATTTTCTAACTCGCTGTCGATAGAAGTATTAATTAAGGATTTATTCAATTTCCAGAATTTCAATTATTGTCGGAAGAATAGAATCATTCATAATAAATGAAAGGTTCATGAATTTGAAATTATGAATTTGGAAGTGCTTAAGAGTATGCAATATAAAGTACGAACACAGGACTAGAACTTACATTAGAATCGTCTGTGGATTTACGAATTTAAATTTTTTTTGGAATTGATTGGCCAGCGACAACAGATATTCCTTCTAAATTTCTTGGTACAGATTCCTAAAGTGGCTCAGGTAAAATTAAGAATATATATAGGCGTGTTGAAGGATGCGACATGCAAAATATTGCCAAATATGTAATACATAGTGTTCATAAATTAGTAACTCACGCCACTGATGATCCCGCTGTCTACAGACTTGTTATGAGATTTGGAGGTCAGTGGACTTAAATCATATGACCTACCATCCATCAATTGCGACTTGGATCGTTTAGATTCGATTTTCTGTAGTTGGCATGGTGGACAGTGAAGAAATACTAATTTAATCTAAATTTTACCAATTCTTATGAAATTATTATTATAACTATGAAATATAAAATATTTTCAGATAAGTTTGTAGAGATTTCAGTTTCAGTGAGTAACTCTGTGTGTTTTCTTTCACTACCAGCAGACACTTTGTTCTCATTTTGTTGATCTTCTGAGACCTAAGTACACAAATTATTAATTGACAGCTTTACCCGATGTTCAAATTTTTGTCATGCAAAACGAGATGAAGATAATTTTTAAATTGCATTACTTGCTAAATATATGTTTAGTCACTCACATTGATCGGTTTTTGTTCCTCAGGCACAGCATGATCCGTCTTTGAGGGGAACCGGGATAAACAACAGATTCTCCTCATGTTGAACTTTTCTTAACAATGAATAGGATTTATCGACTTTCATTAAATTTAAATGAATAAAATAGTTGAAAACTAAAAGAAGGCCGTGCAGTTCTGGATACGAGGAGCAATATTTTTCGATTCCATTATATCAATTATTGGAAGGATCTACATATAGTTATATATTATAGGAAGTTTGGAAACATATAGAACCCTTTGTCTGTAATATGAACCGTTATACCTATTGCAGCTATATAGAACAGTCATCTGTAACAACAATTTCCATTCTGCTATAACAATCATATTGACTAACAACGCTGGAAGAGCAGCTATATATGGAATAGTTGTTTATTACAGGAATTGGGTAAACACCTATATAGCTGAGTTATAATTAATAAAACTCTTGGAAGCAGCTAAGTAGAACAGCTAGATTAATTGCTTCAATGACTTTATTTCTTTCCGGCGCTTAAACCAATACGCTTCCTTACCGATTGGGTTAAGAGGTATCGCTTCGATTCACATTTACGACAATATCATTCGTTATTTTTTATTTTTTTATTTGCTTTTACTCATTCTAAGAAAGTGCTTTGCTTCCTTACCAATTAGTTTAATAAGTATCGCTTCTATTTTCATTCACAACAATATTACTAATTTATCTCTATTTCGAAAATTATTTTCAATTATAGCTTCCACAAATTTTCTTTAGTCAATCTAATAAAGCACTTCGCTTCCTTGCCAATTGGTTTAAAAGGTATCTCTTTTATTCACATTTCGAAGCATATCATTCTTTCCTTTTCAGTACGAAAATTATTTTTTGTCATTGCTTCCACATATCTTTTTACTCAATCTACTCAGTCATTTCGCTTTTTTACCGATTGGTTTAAGAGGTGTCGCTTCTATTCACATTTCCAAGCATATTATTTATTCCTCTTCATAACAAAATTTATTTTCTATTTTTGCTTCCGAGTTTATTTTTTTATTTTTTTACTACTTCTATTTTTATGGACGCTTTGCACAATGTTGATTTGAAACTCTTTGTATTTCTTTTCATTACGAAAATTAATTTGTCTTATTGCTTCCCCAAATTTCTTTTTCTCAAACTGGTAAGGTACTTCCTTAACGATTGGTTTAAGAGGTATCGCTTCTATTCATATTATTCATTCCTCTTCATCAGAAAAATTATTTTCTATTATTGCTAATTTTTTCATTTATTTTTTACTATTTATCTGTTTATGGATGCTTTGCACAATTTTGATTCGAAACCTTTGTAAGTCGAACTTTGTTTATGGTTGCTTCTCCTATGTTTTAAGCTTTGCTGTCTGCGATTTGTATTACTCGTTGTGGAAACGATCATATGTAGACCCCGTGCCTAGCCATGTACCGTTTTGCAGGGCTCTAGCTTTTTGAGGCATTTCCAGCCTATTACCTTGAAGCATAAACATCAGTTAGAAGCACTTTTAGGAGATAATCTAATCTCTCGCATTAACACGCACGGACAGACGGACAGACAGACGGACTGCATCCCCTTGAAGGTGCAGAACTAGCCCATGTACACATGGACTGGATGTGTACATGTGCCAATGTTGAGGAAAGCTTCCTCTGCATAGGACTGGTGAGTGCTTGGTTGTTTTTGTTGGGAAGAAAATAAGTGTTATATTCCTTGTTCAACTACGTGACGACATTGTAGTTAATGAACTAACAAAATGCAACTAATGCTAGGGATTGTGTAAATCTTTTGTATTTGAGGAAAACAAACTGGATTTCAAATCAGACAGGCAAAAATAGACTTTACCACTTCCTTTCTACGACATTATAGGAACTCAATATTGACAGCCTAATGTTGAAAGCGCATCATTACAACGTAATGTCTATATCTAGGAAGCACGTGTGTTTGAATTACTTAATATTAAGAAAGAGATCTATGGGAAGAATAAAGTACTGCTAAGCCTTCTAAACCATGACGACTAATCAAGTGGTGGCCCATTGAACAGGACACCACAGGCAGGAAATTAACCGCTTTTATTTATACCTAAATTAATAAATTGTAATAAATTATATTTATGATATAAGTCGTAGTCCAACTAATTTAATACCCGTAGAACAGTTTATATATTTATTCACCAAAACCAAAGTAACGTGTCCCAACATCAGAGTCATAATCGTGGATAATTATGCAAAAATTCAAAACATTTTATGTCCTTGTGTCCCGGTAAGTAAAATTACAAACAGCCAGTGTGTGGTATTCGTTACTTGAATAGTACAATCATAACTAATATACCGTAGTATTATTTTTAAAGAGTGTGTCATACGTAGATTCATGTTTGTTCAATCAGCTCCAGTACTTGAATCACTAGAACATATCCAAGAAATAGTTGTCAACAATTGTGACATGTAATTAAAACTTAGAGTCATACCTTTCGACTTCTGTGAGGGTAGAATCATCATCGGAAACATGTTCCCCCGTACAATTATCTTCAAGGCCGTAATCGTCATCATCAACATCAACATCAACCCTACTTTCGTCAGCATATATATTGTCAATTTTAATGATTTGATTTTCTTTATGTTCATCAGTCAAATTTTTTATCCTACTTTGACAACGTTTAGGTGCAATTTCAACTGATTGATTGCAGGAATATCCCTTTCTTAACTAGAAAGCAACAAATAGTAATGATATGTAAAAGCTGTCACATTTAATTAATTTCATCAACTTAATCAAAAAAATCAATTTACATTGTCGTTTGTAAAGTGACAAAGGTATGAAATTACTTCCCTCAAGTGAAGAATCACATCATCCGTTTTCCATCCAGTCGTGTTTAACAAAATCTCTTTTTGTTTCTTGAATTATTACAATCCCCCTTCTCGAGCCTAACTTTGTTGTATTTCAGTACAAATTTCCTATGACACTTTGAACATTCAAATACTCCAACATCGTCTCCATGACCATCACAATGGCGATGGAAATTTTCTCTGTCAGACGCGGTTATGCAACATCGGTGCAAAAGAATGAATTGAAGACATGGTCGCTCGAAGGTATGGACTTATCTGTAAAAAAATTAAATCAAAGTTTAAGTGAAAGTAGGAACTTATCAATTAAGTAATACTAACTCAAGGTATCAATCAATTCTATGTATGTATACCTTTCAATGGAGTAACCTCAAACACTAAAATAGGACCACAAGATTTAGCATCAAATTCCAACTTTCAATAACAACTCGCAACGTCAACATTGCTTTTCCTGTTTGAATTCGCTTGCCAAAATTTTTCCATTATGGCTTGCAGAGATCCAAGTACGTTTCTGGTTCCGCTGTAGTCCTTTTACAATAAATAAATTCGAGTATGAATCTATATTATGCCCAATTAAACTCACCGGGACTTGACAAAATCCTTGAATTTTATATTAGAAATTTCTGGAAGTCCGGACTTTCAAATAAT
>JAQFYE010002982.1:0-16470 GCA_034694305.1 Protaphorura glebata
GTGTTCAAAACCGTGTGTACTGGAAATGGAGTGACAAAGTAGTCATCAAAGTACCGAAAGATTTTGTTCCTGGTCCAATCGAACATCATGACGAGCAAGAAGACATGGATGAAGACAACGTTGTTCCAGTTCATGCCGTTACACTCCTCCAGCACCTCCATGAACGTAAACAGGAATAAGGTGAGATCCTACTATGTGTGCACCACATAATGCCAGGGAGATTTAAGAATTTTTAAAAGGGGGTTTCGATCGAGCTTCCTAACATAATTATGGGGTTGACGACTAGGTTTTTAAACATCGACGGACGCAACTCACATAATATTATAATTAACATTTATGAAAGATGTGTATATACGGGTCGAATTAGTTTCGAGTTTCATAAAACTTTAATACAACTTACACACGACTTTTCCCTTAGTTTAATTCTTCGTGTTATCTGCAAATTTTAATGACATCCTAATCAGCCTAATCAGCATTTTAGTCAATAGAAAACAGCACCAATAGTGAGCAAGATATTTGTGTGTAGCAAAGCATGACTAACACAGGAACTTACTGTTGTAATAAATATATGAAAGGAATGTCGCCTTCTTTCTATGTGTAACACCGACTAGAAGCAGTTGAGTGACATTTCGACTGTGCGACTCTTTCTTGTCTTGAGTGCAGTCTGTTTCACCATTAAGACATGTTCACAGTTACGACCTCGACCTTCGGTACATCATTGCTTTTGTTACTCATAGAAGGAAGGCAACATTAGTGTAGGAATGAGAAGAAAAGGCGTTCAGTTGAAAGAAGTTTATTATATTCATTTTAATTTGTAAATAATATTTTTGTTTCTAATTCTACCTCCGATGATAGACTTTATTTCCGTTCAGCTTGAGTTAAACATTTTAAAATAATGTCGAATGTCGACAGGTGGAGTAATATGCTGGACTTATAAAACACAAACAAAATGACACCACTCAATTTAACAGTGTCGAGTGGGATTTGGCTGATCTTTGATCTGTACAATATCTTGAATCCCAGAGGGGATTTTTTACAGGGCGTATAATTCGGATCCCAAAAAACCTTTAGTTGTGTGCGTGGGCCGTTGTACAAACCGTGTGAAGTTGTTTGTTAATTATTTTTAATATTTTAAATTTTATGCATTTCAAATTATTTGCGAAGCTGTTGGTTCAACATCAAGAATTTATTTCAGTGTAGTAGTGTACTAATATTTTGTTTCTTACGACATATTTTTAGTGAATAAATACACAGTACATTTTATTTACAGCATTGAATTTATCGTGAAGTAAGCTATATAGTTGTACGTTCCAATGAGTTGGGCTTTAAATGAAAATTAGGCAAGGACATTTCAGAAATATAATGTAATATTTTGGATCTTCTAACAACTGCAGAATTACAATTACATTTGGTTACAATGAGTGTAATCAATTACGTTTCTCGTACACACTTCACGAGGTTATAATACGGATTAAGATTTTATGATTCCAATTCCGATGCATGCATTATAATAAGCATATTTTAATTTATCTTCGACATCATCCCCATTGCATTTTAACACATTATACCAGCAAATTACGAAATTAATAATTTAATTCATTTCACTTCGAGCATAAACTTCTTCAATTGTCGCGCAATATTTTCTAAAATCGAAGTTCTATATTTTCATGTTATACAGACAGGAATATCGTTTAGTTGTAAAGTTAGTTGATTATACAATTCCTTTAAACTCAAAAAATATTTAAAATCCATTAATTAATTTACATTTGCTGCTAAGGTATGTTCGATCAACCTATTATTTTTTGTTGAGCATAGCTTTCTGTTTCGCATTGGCCTTCAAATCGGAATACCAAAACTTGAAATATTAGAAGTGGAACAGTTAACGTAAATCCGGAGGCTGTGAGGAAGTATTGGTGGAGATCCACGGAGTTTTGGGCTTGACGCATGGCATAGATTCCAAACTCATCCACGCACTAATCGTCAGACCCAAACAAAAATGAGTAAGGGGATAGGATAGGATGCGGACTACCAATCGACAGTCGAGGATAAAGTGGACAGAGTAACTTCGACCGCACAAGTGCCAACAACTCAATTTCGTCAGTCTCTCAAAGAAAATGACAAAGGGAGATACCTATACGTATTCAGTTCTGACTGACTGATTATTCCATAGATCAGCCCGTTCAGTCCGAGGTTTTCGCAAATACGATTAATTCTGTATCGTCAGTTTACAATTCGTTGAATAAATACACAGACTTAAACAATATAAGAAGCAATAGGCGTCTGGCTTGAGTCGTACTTCAGGTCAAACAATATTGTTCTTTCGGTTCGCAGTATACTTTGCTAATGGTTACACGTATCGAGTTGCAGTAATTACTATATATGCTCTCATACTGTTACACACGAAATCACGGCAAAGATAATATTACAGATTCGTATAGATTAACGATTGTGAGAAATAAAGGATAGAAATACCCCAACGCTCAGGTTGACACAAGAAGCAAGCCGTGACACGAGAAATAAATTAGATGGTAGGTTGTGCCTTAGAGGTTAAAATGACGACCCAGTACGTGAATTCTTCGAGTGTCACATGATTTCCTACTGCCCACATTCTTCCAGTGAACGATTGTAAAGTAACCAAATACTTTTATTTACCGACACAAGTTTAATCCAAAATATGCGTGACCCAAATTCATCCATAATTTACGCATAGTATTCGAAGTTGGACTTAAAATCGTTTAAATTTAACTGACCCATTATCTATCCCGAGTTTAATGCATCCGGATGGATTGGAAACTATCATACTGATACCAATTCGAAGACAGAACTATCGTAAACAGTACATTTCTATTCCAACGTTTTTTAGCAGTTATATGTATACATGGTCATCTGATGGGCTTCGCATACCGTACTCACGAATCCGTCTGCATCTACACCTTGGAGAGGTTGAGAGAGTGATACTACTTATACTTGTTAATACATACATTATGCTCATGGAGAATTTCCCGTTTTCACTTAACAATGTCGTAATGTTTCACTGCGTTGGGCAGTAAACTCTAGAATATCTCAATGCTGTCCGGAACGCCGACCATTTCATCATGGAACTGAAAGGAAGTCATCGTCTGCATCAATCAGACAGCTATGACCTTCGAATGTTGCTGCAAGCATTCGCTCTTGTAGAGAATCCGATGCAATGTGAGTTTCTTCTTACAAAATACATAATTACTAGTTTATTTTGATTATGGTTGAGAAGTAGGAGGTACTCAATGTCTATGGTCTCACAGCGAAATGACTTCACGTTCAATACGCACTTCACTCCGCTACCAGACAATACAGTTGCGGTACCGAAATTGGACATTCCAAGTTGTCTTTTTGAATGCAAAGCATCATTGATTATGGGTATGACACCGTGTGTTTGGGACAGGTAATATATATAATATGAAGCAGTACCTTGGCCACGATATATGGTTTTGTTCGGACGTCGAGATGCCTCGATTTGTAACGACTGCCGATGAATATAAAACCTTCTGTAGCACGTCTTCCGGATATAGTTAATTTTCAGGTACTGCATTCCAAAGATATGCTTTAACAACGCTATCGACTGGCCTGGCGTGGACTTATTTGTCATTCATTAGAAGACCCAAAGCAATAGTAGAGCTTCTACACTGCGGATACCCTGGTTGAAGGCCGTAACGATAAGGAAGTAAGAACGAAATGGTCAACAAAATTACATGAAACGAAATATAGAATCTGATTTCTTAGTTTTCTTCAGGGGTATAAGCTGGCATACTTCTACGAGATGGGATGTTTTGAGCACCCAACCACTGGAAATCAAGAACTCAGAATTAAACACTGGATATTGTGGGTTCCAACCTTTTTGAATAATTGTAATACTACGAAATGCTTGCAAAACTGAAAGGTGTTCATGGCATGGCGATACTCCAAGCCGTTTCGAAGCCAGTAAGAAAGGAGAAGCTGAAAGGCAACGGCGCAACCACGCATTTCAATCAGCAACCATTTGATAATGTAAGCTTTTAAAAATCTTGTAGGCTGCTACAGAAGTAAGAAACAAGGGTTACTTATATTGACATCACTGCTGTGTTAATGTGAGGTGCTTCAAGACAGCATTTTAATATCAAACTTTTCGACGAGTACTAAATTCGAAGAAACCTACGCGATGACGATGCCGATGTGAATGTATTCTGCCGGACTCTTCGTCGACAAATATTATGTTGTGTGGGACTATCAACAAATAGGTTGTGCAGATATGGTACAAAAGCGATTATATCTGACAATTCGTTAATGGCTAGATCGCTCACAGATATTTTGCTCGTTAATTTGCACTTGAGGCAGTGAGTCCAATTGGCAGCATTATCTGAATGTAATAATCAGTTACAACAAAAGCTGAAATTCTTGACCCTAATAAGAGCAACTGACTAACTAACGCCATGCGACACAACGAATCCTATTTAATTGTCTTATGTTGCCGATTGATCAGTATAATCTGCAATAATCTGCATTTGTTGATATGATATTGATAATGCAAATAAGATTCGCTGCTAGTATTGACGTAATAGAAAGCATTTAGAACGCTTTTTTGTAATAATTTCAATATGGTAAATAAGCTTCTTAAATGTGGTCATTTATATCTTCTACAGGATTCCAATCACGACAATGATTCCTATATTCCTGCCAAGACGAACAGCATATCACAATGGGTGTCATCAAGCAGTTCACATCGGTAAGACAACAGTCACTGATACTTCCATGGACGGGTTTTTAATGGTTCTCAGTGATAGATTTCTGCCGAAAGCCGAGACGGGATAGTATGATTTGTATTCAATAAATTGTTTGGATTCCGAATTGCCTTCAGAGATATGCGTAATGAAGTTATCGGGTTATCACAGGATTACGTTTTGTTCTTTAAAGTATTCATTCTCAATTTTCGTAGAAATAATTGAATCACGCCTCTCCTACCTGTAATATAGAGAAGACTACACTTGCCGAGTTGACTACATTACTCAAGGGAATCTGTGAAGGTTAGGAGTAGGACTAAATGGTCGAGATTCGACAATATATTCCGTAACATGGGTCCTAAGTCGGAACTTATAAGATTTAGACTTGTACGAACCAACCGTTCCAAACTACATGACTGCTTGTACGTATCTAATGCTTCATCTCACGGGTTTGCTAATTTCCGTAACTCACGACATATACCATGGTTTTGTTGAAATGTGTACCAACCAGTACCAACTGACAAAGGACGGCATACTGTTGGAGTTGAACCTGATCAACGCTAACGCTTCGGTGCTGTTGCTGAGGATCAACCATGCATACAAGAAGACCATATTTGGCCTAGTAGTATATTTTGACCTACCTAATTGCTTTCTATTGTAATTAATTACAAGTACGAAACATAATGCTTTCTATGTGGATGTGGAATCTCGTGAAAAGAGTTACAATTAGAGAAGAATTTGGTTTCAGATATCAGTCCGAAGTAAGTAAGCTCGATTAGAATTACGTAATTGTAGTTGAAAGTACATTTACAATTACAAAATTACAGTTCAAATTGCATTTTCGAAATGTTGGTTTTTATGTTTGTTAGCATAAAATAATATATATGATTATATAAATACAATTTCGTCTTCAAAATTAGTAGTGTCTTCAATTTTATGTATGTAAAAGGTTTTATTAGAGATTACAAAATTACATTGCATTTACACAATTACCAAAATAGTTAAGTACAATCACAAATTGTCAAAAACAATCGCAAGTTGGATTTCTTTAAGTAATTATTTACAATCACAAATTACAGGCTAGATTTCTGAAAGTAATTAATTACAATCACTTCTACTGGCTGGGTTTCTGAAACTAATTGCAATTACAATTTCGTCATTATAATTATAATTTCTTAATTAGTTGCAATTAATGAAGTAATTGACCGAAGTCTGCATTTTAGTAATTTCACCTAGTATAAAGTTAGTCTCCGAAACATTAAACAGAATGAAATATATGAGGTTTTATTCTGTTAGATTGATTAATTATATTTCAGAATGTATTTTTGTGCGTTGTTTCGTCGTTTTAGCAAGACGACATTATTGCATGGCAATGGTGGCTTGGTGGTATAATCAATTGACATTCAGCAGCTTAGAAATACAGTCATTTGAAAATGGTATAAACTTGTAATACATTTTTTAATACGATAGCCTCACAAGGAGTACTGTTGGTGTATGCGGAATTGGTCTTACGACCTTACGAGAAACAGAAATCCAATCTTTCGTAATGAAGTAACATGTTTACTGGTGTGGTTAGGAAAATATCTTCCTTTATGGATTTAAAATACAATTTACTTGCGGCGAAAATATGTACACCCACAACATATAAACGATCAGTTCGTTCACTCAGGTTGTTAATGAAATAAGGAAAGGTGTCAATTAATCAGGAGAGATGCCATTTCTACATGTTGGTTTTATTTTTGTTTGTTTGTAAATTATAAAAAATTCAGAACAAGGAGATTGTATTTTCGCTTTACTGGTATTATTTCTAACGAGTTTAAAACGTTTGTACTACTAAAATACCAAAATGTGCACGATTTTCTTTGTAGTAATAAACTAGTGGTTTATAACCTGTCTCGAAATCTGAAATAAATCTGCACAGTGAGAGTTTAAGTCATGTTGACTTATTGACCTTGTAAATCGCACGCGAAGTAAGAAAAAATAACCGAAGTGAATTTAAGACAAAGCTTGTCGTATCATATTTGTAATTTCATTCTTTGTTTGGTGCGGTCGTTAAACCAATGATTGTAATTGTAATACTAAACTGGTTCTAAATTGTCTAGATAATGTATATCTCACTTTCTTTTGGCAACCCCACTCACATTTTGCTGTACGAGGGCAGGGACAGGGACCATAGTTTATGAGCCACCCTGTACTTTCCCTTCTCTTTGTTCCTCTCATTTTGAATTTCTTTCTCATTCCCGCACTTTTCTTTTGTCTTTCGTATTTGTTCTCTGCGTCGCGTCGCGTCCTGTCCTTTGTTCTCCTTTGTTCGTGCTTCGCCTTCTGTCTGACATTGAAATTTTGAAAAGTTACAAAGTTCAGTGAATTTTCGAATTAAAATTTTGGATTTCGAAAATAAATACATTCCGACTGAACACTGAATATTACTTGGTAAGCAAGAACAGTTTTTAATTAAAGAACGAATTGCTTTTGGGCAGAACAAACCAGTATTTGACGTCCATCAAAATAATATCATTTCAGTTGTAATTCCGATCTTGAAGCCTGCCCGTTAGGATTTCTAGCTCTTGCTTTGCAGCATTGTAATTTCAAAATTGCGTAACGTAGTTCTGGATTCTGGATAAACTTAATTTCTCTATGGAAATTACTTCTGCGGTTTGGATTTTCCAGTACAAAACTAAATTTATTCTGTTTCCATTCTGTAGGTTCGAAAGGGAGTTAAACTACAAATAACACAATGCCACCAACTCCAACTACTGAACAAATGGACGAGATCTCACCTGTATCAATTGGAAATGAAAACCTTCGCCGTTTGAAGGAAGAGAAAGAGCAGATCCTTGCCGAAATCAGAGAGACGCGAACCCAGAATGAAAATTTGCAAAGGATTTGTTCCAGCCGACAGCGTAATACATAATACATATTTTCTGGAAATAGTTGTTCAGTAATAATAATTATTGTTACCCCTGCATTGAGACAAATTATAAAATCCTAGACGTATTTGAGGAATTGCTAGATGACACTTTGTTTTAATTTTTGAACATTTTCCTCATAATAGATAGCTTGGCCGTTGCACAAGATCACTTCGATTCAGAGGGCATTTCCGAACTCGAAGATTTTAAAGCCAACCTCCTTGCCGAAATCGAGAGTACTAAAGATGACATCTTAGAAATACAGGAGAATGTGGCATATGCAGGGTAAATTATTTATTCTTGGTTGTATTTTCATCGGAATTTTATAAATTCACATTGGAATTACTTGGAGTTGTCACCAGGTTTCGTGTGTCACTAAGTCTGTTTTCTTATTTCAGAAATGAGTTGCAGAACGAATGTATTATGCTCACAGAAGGAATTGCCTCGATGCACTTGGAGTACAAGGTAAATATGAGACCAATTAGGATAGGAGCTTTCAAAAAAAGAATAGTTTCGAGAAATACATTTCCTTTCTGGTTCATTATTTCCGATAGAGCAATGAATCCCTACAAAATGGAGGAAAGACCAAACTTGTAAAAATCCAAGAGATGAAGAAACAAAATTGTGAGGCTGACAAAGCTATCGCCAATTTCCAACGGGCAATTGCAGAAGTCAATGCTTCCAGCCGTATTAATTTGGACGAAGCCATGCTTCTTATGTAAGTACTCTAGTTTATTCAATGTACTCAGGAATTAATATTTCATATTATCCAATAATTTGTTTATGAAACTCCATTTCAGTGTTGGTGCCGATGAGTGTCTCCTCACCCTGGAGAGTCAAGCCGCAAAGCTTAAGGAGCAGATTGCCAATTTGAAGCAACGCAACGTAAGCTCCTAAATGATTCCGCCACAGCCGAACTGTATTTGTTGTCGTTCCTTAATAACCATCTATTATATTTCGTTGAAATTAATTCGTTGAGTTAGTAAAAACGATTTGTTCCATGTTTCTAAATTAACCCAACAACCATTCCGTATTCTTATATTTCTAAATTACACGGATTCAAAACCCAAAACAGGACTTAGGAGTGTATATTATTATGTAAGTACCACAGCATGGGTGATCTATCGTTTCTTATTTATCGGGAGCACCTAACATGAGATCGATTTATAAACTCCCTCGTGTGATCATGTTTTTATACCAGATAATCTTTAACTCTGAAAGTCAGATCATTTCAAATATATTAATTAGTAAAACCATTTTGATCAAAATGTTTCCATACTGAGAATTGAAATGCATCATTACGCAAAAGATGATAAGAAAATAAATTTGACACGTAGATCAAGGGTGACTCATTTATTGAGAATTAATTCGTATGGACGCCGTCACAACTTCACACTAAATGCAAACAGCAAAATGAATGAACCCTGTTTAGCTTATCGGATTTGGAATTACAAGACTTTGTCGTCTATTACTCCCCATTGCATTGCCTTAATTTTACCTCGAACAGACGAATAGAGAAGTATTACAGTATTTATATATATATATTTTTTTACAAAAACAGTCACTTTAAAAATACTCACGGTGAAACAACATTAACAATTGTTCACATGAAAGAAACTTGAGAAATGACATAAGAAAATAGGAAATCTTCACAAGGATTCAAATAACACACCAAACAAACTAGAAAAACGGAATCAAAAGTTTAAGGTGATAATTAAAATTGTGTATGGTTAGTTATGACTGGTTAGTTAATCATGTAAACCAAATGCGTTTTCTGGAATTACAATTCAACTAAAATATTAATTTGAGTTAAAGTTTATAATGATGAGATTATGCCCATAAATTAATTAAAACATTGTCAGCTGTTAATTAAGAGCACAACAAAAGTGTCAAAGCCCTTTCTTCAGGTAATTCTAGTTTTACGACCATGACGGGAATCAAATATTAATGCTTAGATTTTCTTAATCACGTCATACATTCGATTCGGTCTAATTTTGTGATACGATTTATCTAATTAGACCAAAAGTTAAAGTTAAACCTGGAGCAGCGGTATCGCAAAATCCATAACCTTCTCAATTTCTTGCCTCAGAAAATCATTTGAGTTTGAGTGGAGAAAACCTACTCTATAATTAAAAAACGTCGACCCAAACTAAATGGGCTGGACTAGCTGGCAAGAGGTAATTTGTTTTCTTCTTTCAAGTAAAATAAAAATATTTTTAACTTGACACTCTTTCGGTTATGAATATTTTTGGTTGATTCTTGCATATCTGTCTGCTCTCACATAAATATAATAATATTATATGTTCTGTACTGTACACTTTACAATCTATTTTTCTAATTTTAGAGTGTTTGACTTTGGATTCTTGCTTCGCACTTAATTTTATTTAGCATACATCTCATTAATTTCTTTTTGGTAGTGATCTTGTATATTTTTTCTTTTGAGCTTGAAAGCGGCTGTGACGAGCCCTGAAATAAGAAAAAGAAAGAGAATTACACCATTGAAAATTACATCGAGTAATTTTTTTTCAAAACATTCAAAAAGCAATACAAAATTGAATTTAACTATTACATACCAGAGTCCGGTGACCAGGTCTCCTCACATAACTTGATAGCACCAGGTAATTCAAACTTCTCTAATTTAGATTTCTTCCCATGCTCTTGGAGTTCTTTTAATACTGCTTCCGCCAATTTTGGGTCTCGACACATTGTTTCGAAAGACACACCATTTCTTCCCATTTTGTCAGCTAATTGTTCCAACTAAATATTAAACCAAAAAAAATTAGCATTTCTGAAAACATAAATATTTCGTATTGGATCAAATGTCTGATGTCTAACCTGTTTAGGAACGGGGACGACTAGAGCAACAGCGTATAATTTGGTTGAATCGGCGTACACACAAATGTTATCAACGAATGGTGATGTTTTCATTTCTGACTCAACTTTTCCTAAACTCACGTATTCACCAGCTTGAAGTTTGACCAAATCCTTCTTACGATCTGAATTTACAAAAATAAGATATCATTTTACTCATTTCAGGGAAGAAGTCAAAACAAAATTGTAAAATAATCAAAATGTTAGCAATTCAATAGAAAGCATCTTTGAAAAATGTTAACAATTTTCTGAAAATTCGGGAAATACTGACCTATAATTTTGAAAACACCATCCGCATGGACTTCGGCAATGTCACCAGTCTTGAACCATCGACGACCATCACGTTCCATGAATTCTTCTTTAGTAGCTTCAGGGAGTTTGAAGTAACCCATTGAAACATTGTCGCCTCCAATAAGTACCTCTCCTCTGGGATGAGGAGTGTCTGTAACCCTGTAACCTCCTTCTTCCCAACTTTCCAATCGCATGTCGCAACATCCGAGGGGAGCACCAACACGACCAGTGGTCATGTCACCAACTGAGGGAAGAAAATGAAAAACCGTATTAACGTTAACCCTAAAAATTACGTAAAAATCGGCTAAAATTTGTAATTGGGAAAAAAACACTCACTGATTTGAACCGAAGTACAAGCACAAGTTTCGGTGAGACCATAGCCTTGAAGAAGTGGACAACAGAGACAAGTACGAACGAATTCATGAGTATCAGGTGCAAGTGGAGCTCCACCACAAGCCATCAATCGAACTTTACCACCAACGAGAGCTCGGATTTTCTTGAAAATAATTTTATTCACCAGTGGGGTATTGTATCCGCGGGCGTACCATTTTAATTTATAGTCATAAAAGAATTTGAAAACTTTTTGACTTGTTTTCCCACCACCCTCGACTTTTTCTTGGATACCTTTGAATATTCTGTCCAAGATTAGCTGCACAAAAGAAACAAAAAATTAATTGAGGTAAACCCAAACTTTGTTTGAATAAAAGATATCAGTAGTGGACACTTACAGGTACGGCTGCCATGATTGTGGGTCTTAGAACAGAAGCATCTCCTTTGCTTCCACGTTTAATTTTACTGGATTTGTCTGTCATGGTCAATGGGGAACTGTAACCAATTGGGATTCCAGAGAGAAAGCAAATTGTCTCGCACATCAATTCAAGTACATGAGCCAATGGTAAAAATCCCATGTAAACATCTGTATCGTACACGCTGCCCAATGCATCAGAGAAGGACATCATCGCTGTGCAAATATTTCGGTGAGAGAGCAAAACTCCCTTAGGGACGCCTGTACTTCCACTTGTGTACATAATGATTGCAATATCTTCTGGAGTTGGTGAGCTGGGTGCTGAAACAGACGAAAATAATTAATTGAAATTTAATTGAAAACATAGTAGCAAAAATGAAAAGTTCGAACATACATTTCCCGGAGCGAGTTCCCATCGAAATTATGTCACAATAATTATGGATTGTCACATCTTCTTTGAATCCTTTTAGGTCGGCCTTCTTCAATGGATCCTCCATGTATATCACAGTATGAACCGCAGGTGTTTTGTGTAAAATATGTTTAAATTTGGGGAGTAAATCATACGACGTAATTAAATGGGTGACTTCCGTTTCATTGAGTCCATGAATAACAGCATCATCACCAAGTGTTGCGTAAAGAGTCACAACTATTTAAAAATAATTAATACATCAACATTTAAAAACCGAATTGAGTAAAATCATAGGAGTTGCTATAAAACTGTAACATAACATACTTGTAAGATTTTGTCGGAATGCTGCAACAGCTGCAATAAGCCATTCAGCTCGAGTCTCAGCAAATATAGCAACTCGGGCTTTAGGTTCTAAACCTAATTCTCGGAGGCCTTTCCCGAAACTAAGGGCCAGACGATCGATTTCATTGTACGATTTCCACAGATAACCACCCAATACGTATTTCTTGAACATTCTCCCATTTGACTGCATCTCATCTTCTTCATCAATGACTTCCCTCGTTCCTAAACATTTCTTAGCTCCATTCTTCTTGATCGCGAATGAAAAAATTTTGTCGAGTGTATCATATTTCCCTTTCTCCAATTCGACGTGTAGAGGTGAAATTGTTGTGAGACCTCTGTATGTGATTCCACCATCATGTGAAATAGGTTGACTCTGCAAATTAACAAAACAAATTCTAATTATGACTTGTACTCATAATTTCAATGTAGTTACAATTACAATTACCCCGAAACCATTTTATGAAATTCTGAATAAAATCCTCTACACCGGCAAAACCGTACGATATTTTATGTCACGCTATACCGCACATTTTTACCGAATCGGGCTACCGCCCGATTGGGTCAGCTTTCATTAATATATATGTTTAATTTTTGTTTTACAATGTGTGGTATACTATACTTGCACCTGACATATATTTTAGCGCGTAAGTCTAGATTACATATCTAACATTGTCAAGGCTAAGCTAACTATATTCATGTCACAAATGCGGTAACCACATTTTAGTACAATGCTTAACGCAAGGCTATCGCTGAAATAACTTCTGTTTTAGACATGCCGAAACCACAAATTCTCTTTCGGAGATAATACAAACTCGACACATAAAAGAGCAATTTCCTTTCATTTTGGCATTCGTTTGCAAAAACTTTCCTCCTCGCATCCTGGCTAATCCAATTGTACTAAGACACGCACCTAAAATATGCGCAATATATGTAGATTTTGATGAATGGCATTTTAATTTCCTGGCCATTGATAATACATATGAGCCTCACATGAATTAATTTATCTCTGCTCATCTTTGTCAATCCTGACTAACAAGTTTCGATTAATTTTGTATGCATTTGAGTGAGAAGACTTGGAAATTATTCTTCTACTTCGACTCAAACTCCCATTTTCATTACAAGAGATATTAGGACGATAACAAAGTTTGGTTGCGAAAACAATTATATTGGAAAATGGTGAAGCCCACCAAAGCACGCTTCCGAAGAGTGTCAGAGATTTTGTATGATTCTACCGGTTGACCCTGGACCTTTAACCTTTACTGTTGAAGTATCTATAATTATGAAATTTGAAGTCAAACTCAAGCATGGCCTGTCTGACTTGACTGGGCTTTAATAATGCAATGTAGAACTTCAACAATTGTTTTTATTAACTAAACTAAACTAGACTGGCCTTCAATCAAACCTTGGCTACTGTTTCAATGGCATGTCGAGTGCGTGGCTGATTTTTCCATATACGTGAAGATAATCGATCACAATCATGATGTACCTCGACAAACTTTCAAGCACATCATAAACGTCAAAATCAAAGTTTGGATGAAAGGGAAAGGAAAACTAACAACTGAAGGAACTTTTAGTTTTTAATTTAACAGTGAAAGTGCCAAAACAAATTCAAAGGCAAATACATACTGAAATAAAAATTCAGGAACCTGGAAAAACAAATGAACAAATTATCATTCTAAGAATTGTGCAAACAAACTCAACTCATACCACTGAACAATGTCTCAATTCATTTTCAAGAGCTTTAGAATAACGAAATGCAAATAAAATCTAACCAGATAAGGGTAAACGGTCAAATCTATACGTTCACTCACTCAGACTGACTGAACTATGAACTGAACTGTTTCGCAAGCAAATCCACCTCAATAAATTATCCCTATCATTGAATCTGAGTCTAATGAAGTGATACCATTGTATGTAAGTATTATAGTGTAGCCCGAGGAGCCTGAGTCCGAGGTCTATCGAAATATTTGTCAATCAAAGAAACCTAGGAAAATTAATAGCCTGTAATATTCCTCATCAACATTTCCTTACTTGACACGTCAACCCTGAGAAATGTCAAAATATAAAAAAAAAACGTCATAATGACCTTGTCCCAGAGTAAAAGCAGTCTCAAGGAGATTATGTGAATTTGTGCTTATGGCAGGAATTATGTTTTGAAATTGTAAGGACGCATCAGCTGTGATGTGATTATGAAATGAAAAGTTCCACGTTAAACGTTGGAAGAAGCGTCTAGACATTCAGATCCACACAGATTAAACAAACAGAAATTCCATAACTCCAGCTTGAGAAAATTGCACCGAAGATAGAAGGTCATTCTATAACAATTTCTCTCCAGGTGTTATAATTCGCACCTGAACCTGAACTGTGTATATAACACTTACGACACACTTCACTATTCACCTCAAACTGCAGAAACGGAAAGGAGAAATGTAGGCTAATAGTAAATATTAGCACCCCAAGTGCAAATTATCAATAACGCAGTCCTATTGAACCTGTATTACTAAATTCTTTTACTTCCACAAATGGAATGGAATTTGAATCACCAAAACCGGATTTCATCCGAATACATAGTGTGAGATTCGGACTAACTAGCAATAAGTCTGTTTAAATTTAAATGCTGCGTGAATTTGGCAGTCACGTTGTGTCAGCGAAAGTAAATGTTTTCACTCTTATTACAATTACGATATAAAAATCCATTTCTCAGTCTAAAATGAATTGTAAAAAATTTGAAACTCACCTTAGTTTCCTTGTTATCCCGTTTCTTGGACCACGGAGCTTGAATAACTGCATAAAATGGTAGTGAAATAATATCGTAGATGAATACGATGACACGAAGAAAACCAATCAGTAATGTATTTCCGACACCCATGTCTGCTTCTACTTCTTTCTCGTCAACCGGTTCTAGAGCCGGAACGGATATGACAACTGGAGACTCTACGAACAAAATGAATGAACACGAATCAGTCCACGCTCCATTTACACATCCCAGATTATATTCATTTCAAGTCAATATTTTATATCAACATCTCCTTCAACATTAACCAACACGCATTGCACATATTTTATCAATTTTACTTGTTGAAGTTTGACGAATGTATCTGGGGGAGGTTCAATGTCACTATTTTACCACACATTAAAAAACTCCATGCTGACTATAGTCCAATGTTAAAGTGCGAATAGGTCAATTTGTTAATTAAATCCCCTCCAAAAATATGTCCTAAGCATCACAAATCCCACTAAGGTCGAGTCATAAAAATAGTGTTCCAATTATTTCATACAATAGATACAATGAATGCCACACAAATAGAATTACGGCAGGTTACTCAGTAATAAAACTGCACAAGTGCCTTTATAAGAGATTACACACTCAATTTTTATCAATATATATATCAAATATCAAAATTACAGGTGCAGAGCCGCAAATCCAGTTGCCTGTTGAATACAGTTAACCTTAGACCTTCCGCAAAACCATTGTCAATCAATTTAATTAGTCAAACAAATAACTACTAGCGCATTGCGCACAGGTATTTAATTTCCATTAGGAAAGATTTTGATAATCTTATCAACTAGTTGTGAAGTATGCAACAGGCCGGTTTAAATTACATAGATGTGTTGCACAGTGTGCGCACACGACAATAAACAATCCATTAACATTTCCAAAATCTGCACGTTCCCTCATTCCTGATTAATGAATAAGCCACTTTCGTTCTATTATAGACTGTATTCTTTATGTGGGCATTTTTCAATCGTTTATAAGAAATCTGTAAACCGTTCCTGTCAATTTTCATGCTGTCTAGTCAAATCTCGTATTAGTATGGAGAAAAGCACTTGGTACAATATCTATATAATATGTCCCTTAATTTATTTGCAATGAACAAAAAAGTAACCATGAACTATTTCTTTCTAAGTAAAGAAAGTGCTGCGTGTATCAAAAGTATAAATTTATATTTCTAGCAGTATATTTCCAAAGTAAACCGTAAGCATCATCGTCATTGGATAAAAAGACGGATGGTCCGATACTCGCTTAAAGTTCAACATGCATCCGTCAGCTCAAATTTCGTCAGTCTGTTATCTGAATTTTAATCAGTCATCCATTCATGGATCCAAACATGTAGCCTGGTAAACATAGTACAGATTTAGTTCTGCTGGTCCTAACCCTATCATAAGCTG
>JAQFYE010002983.1:0-16470 GCA_034694305.1 Protaphorura glebata
AATCTATATGACGACCTCTGTGTTGTTCAGAATGCGGTCCCTCTGCACTATAAATCCCGAGAAACAAACAAACAAACCGGGACAGGCATTGAAAACAGGGACGATCCCCGGAAAACGGGGACGTCTGGTCACCCTACTAGTATCGCTAACAAGTACTTGTACTTTCTATGGTACTAGTCGTATTTTGGTATTTTGGATAAGCACAGCCTTGCGGGAAAATCAAACTCATCTCAGTCATAGCTTTCTCATTTCTTCGGAATGTGTGAAAGTTTAGAATTCGAGTTTGAAATTTTAGGTGAATAATATTAAAATTTAAACATTTAGTTTTTTGTCGAAAGCAAGGAAAACAAGATCTTGATTTTTTACCCAATGCTTCACAGAGTGCCACGAAAGGGCCCAGGAGTAGGCTTCGTCCAAAAAATCCTTGGTGTTGCAATTATTATTGAGGCGGCGGCGTTCGGTGGAGCATACTTGGGTTGGGTCAAATTCAACAGTGATAGAGGTAAGTGCAAATTGTTATAAATTCAAATGAGATACTTAGATTCTTGGAAAGAATGCCAATTTTTTCTTACTTAGCTACGTACGTGGAGTGTACTAGTGTAGGAAATTGTTATTACTTAAATATTATTATTAAGTTTGTCGAGTAATTGAAATTGAATCACCTATAATTTTATTTTGTCCTTATTTCAGATTTTCGAAAAAAAGCTAGCGAAAAGTTTCCCTGGGCTTTGGAATACTATTATTGGATTGGGGAAAAGATAAACAAGGACGCACCAATTCGTGGTCAGGATCAAATTATTTGGGCTGCGGAGAAAGCATTTGAAGCTCGACGTTCAAATCCGGGACTTCCGGGAGAGGGACAATAAAATTTACCCATTCGTGAGTGACTCAATAAAATCAGCAACGGAGATGGGCGTTTACTTAAAATCATTATTATATCTTGTGGGCTCAACTGCAGTGGGGTTCGGTTTATTCTTCGCTATGACACCTTCGGAGGCCCAACAGGAAGAAGTGCTTGCTTTTCTTAACATTTCTAATTATTTTGTAATTAATTTTGAATCTCCCAGATTTTGGTACCACGAACGCGTTTATATTTCATCCCTTAACTCGGGTCTAGTAAGTGTTAGGTGCTGGACTGCTGGGAAAATTTTCAGTGACTGCAAGTTAGGAAATTATTACCACAATAACTTCATAAATCGGAAATAATAAAGTAATTTTTGTTTCCTTTTTGTTTCGTAAGTTTCGAGAATGATCTTCTGTTCGTACTTGACTGTAAAAAGAAATTAGTAAACGTCGTACCAAAACGTGGGGATAAATCTGCATAATTTTGTTCTGTACCACCCTCACCCTCTTCTCTTTCGATTAACTTAACTGCAAGTGTAGACGATTTCAGGCAGTTTGATAATATTTTAATCTTTAATAATAGATGAGGAAGAAGTACCCCATGAAGAACAACGCTTATGCTGACGTCTTAAAATCTGCCTCATCTTCTTCGGAACCGATATATCGACAAAGCTCTAAACAGATTAGAGAAACCCTTGATAAAACTCGGAATTAACAATAGTGTGTGTGTGTGGTGCCTTAAAACTCTTGTCTGAAACTCTGAGTTAGATTTGTTAGAAGTTCACTTCTTCACTTGTAGTTTGTGAAAAGTGGAAGTTAGTGCAGCTTTTATATAAACTATGGAGTCAAAGAAAGCCAGCAAACTGGCCGAAGATTACACTTCTCAGTTCGCTTTAACTAAAGGAAACATCCAAAAAGAAATTGATGGATTAGGTGATTCCAGCAATGCAGACGTAATTAGTAAACTCAATTTAATTTCAGAAGACATACATAAGCTGAGCAAAACTTTACAGGATTCGACTCTCTTCTTACCGTCGTATTCCGTCAAGGTAATTTATCTAGTTGTAATGTTGATGATGATACGATGATTATTGTTATTGGAAGATTAAAATTGTAAGTATAATTCCTTTTTTTTTACATTTGCTTCAGGTTCGCCAAAATGAAATCCGAACTCTCGAAAACGAGTTAAAACTGAAAGAGGAATTGTTAGTTCCCAAGAAAAAGTTTGGTTTCAAATCCAAAATTGTAAAACCAGACCGTCCGGTTGATGTTGATGATTCTGAGAGATCAGATGTCTCTGAGAAGCCACCACCTGAAGTACGATGTCAACTATTTTTTTTTAAATGAATGTAGCGAGATTTTTAAAGATTATTCGTTCTAATTTTAATTACAGAAAGACGATTCCAACTTTCTGACCATTGAAAATGTTGAAGGCAGTCGAATAATTTACACAGAGGAGCAGCTTGGCAAGAGTGATGTTATGGTTCGGAATTTGGACGGCGCTGTGATACATCTGAATGGAAGTCCATCCACTCTGAGACTTGCGAATTTGAAAAATTGCAAACTAATATGTGAGTTTCACAATCTGTTATTAATTTGAAGTCTACAGAAACTAAGAAAAATTTCAATGTAGGTGGCCCTGTTCATACATCCGTTTTCGTGGACGAATGCACAAATTGTATATTTTTCTTGTGCTGCCAGCAACTTAGAACGCATTCCTCTGAAAACCTTGACATTTACCTTCGAGTGAGATCCCGTGCGATCATAGAAGATTGCAAAAAAATTAGATTTGCGCCTTATTCTTGGATTCACCCAAGGTCGGATGATTTACACCGGTTGGCTGAGATTGATGTTGATTTGGAAAGGTACGATTGAATTTTATACAATTCTTAAATTCAAATGTCACCTGGTTATATTTTGTTTATAGTTTTTTATTTTTGAAAGGTTTGACTGCGTTGACGATTTTAATTGGCTAGCATTCACAACACCATCTCCAAATTGGACGATTTTACCCGAGAACGAGAGAATCACTTTTCCCATCGAGGTTATTGACTAACAATTTAACCTTAGATCACTGAAATGTTTTAATTACTCTAGGATTAGTTAGCGGGTACTGGCATTCATTTATGTAAATCAAATTTTAACAAGGCTGTGGAGAATAAATCAAATCCAACTACACTTTTATTTTACGTATTTGGTTTTTATTATTATTTTCCTCCTTGGAGGTGATTACGGAACAAGGGCAAACAGCACAGCAAAGATCCTTTCTCGTCAAGATTAATACGTTTAAACAATTTCAGTTTCGTAAACATTAAACATAAACTTGAACTCATAACAAGGCTTTCACAGGCTGGCTCATTTTCATACGGTCATCAAAAAATTCAAAAAAAACTATCTAAATGTCTACTAGTTCCTACCTCAACTATGTGAAGTTTTTCTTACAGCCATTAGAAGTTAGTCGACAGGAATACTAGGAAACAGTCCAATATTATTTCTCATTGACATTTATTTTAACATCTATTTATTCCAAAATACTATAATTTATCGTCTCAAACCTAGAAGTAGTTTACAAAAAACATGTTTGAGCAACTGTATCAACTAAATTGTGTTATAATTGAACTTATTAATTTCGAGGCAGTACACTCTGGCATTCTTTACTTACGAATCTAAGAGTACATTTTGAATTAGTGAAAATGAAACAGAATGTTTACATTACAACCGAAACGAAAGCAGAAGGAAACAATCCACGCTATTTCTTATATTTTTAACACAATTTAAAAGAGGGAATTATCCTTTGTAGATTTGCGTAACAGTTCTAGAGAAAAATTAACACTGTCCAACCCGTCTGAGTTTTTGTCCTAAGATGACCCTAGTGGATTATCTGATTGTCTCAATGCACTCAGGTCTACATTTTTAGCACTACCAATATATAGGTTGACTTTTATTGTTCATCATGATTGTCTTTTCATAATATTTGTAGAAATGAAAACAGGCCTTGCTTAAGTTGTGAATTAAAACATAAATACGTTCACATCACATTAGATTTAAATAGTTTACGAGAGGAGTAGGGCATGGTAGAAAATATTTAAAAATTAAAAGGGTCTGTTTTAAATCCTGGAAGTATATTAAGGTCATGCTGGAGACATTAATTTACATCACATTCTGTTTCACTAATTAAGAATGACGAGTGTGACTCCTTGTAATAGCCTACCCAAAAGTTAAGAAAAGGGAAACAGAAGGTCAATCCTTTAGTTGAAATGGACAGTAGGTGAGAAGGATAAATACAATTGGATAATTTCACATTACTTAACTTATAAATCTAAAATATGGCCACAGAGCAGACAGTACAAATTACAATCAGGTTTTACATTTTGTTTACCTTCATGTAATTCGCTTTTGGACTGGGTTGGAAAGGTGGGAATTCAACAACAGGATAAATTGAATATTAATACGCATATATTCGATTTATCCTGAACATTAAATTACGTCAATTAACTAATTAACCGAATGTTCCTCGTGAGTTGAACACTTGCTCAACTTATTGCATAATTACTCATGTACATTAAAACCATACTTTTTACAATAAAGTGTATTCTAGAATTCCTAGACAGAGAATTCTATTCTATTCTATGACTATATATAACAATGGTTACTTTAATTATTTGAATCTAAACTACCAACAACAAAAAGTGAATCTACGTTACACCTAAATGAATAATACTATGCATTTCTCATTTCCTCCGAAATAATATTTTTGCCCAGCCTTTAATAACTTATCATACCAGTCATTTTGTACAGCGATTATAATCATTTACTGTACAATAATTAATATGAAATATATTGTTATTACTTATTCTATTATCTATTCAGTTTCAAAATTGTAGCCTTCTATGCAAGGTACGCAAGTTGGATTATATTATTACAACCATACATGGTTTTAAAGCTTTATTTCGCATGCATTAGTAGAAGTTGTCCCTGAAATTCACGTTGGAATATTTAATGTGTGTTTGCTCTTAAAATTTAAACATAAAAGTGATACAATGAATGATGCTTGGCTTTCAAAATGGAAACTGGTACCTCACTGGCAATGTTTGAATACTTTTGAGAAGTTTACTCAGGTGGGATAAACTGCTATGCTTGTGCTACTAAATTCATTTAAAAGATTTATCTATTATTAAAAGTCAATGTATGCAATAATCTGCATTGGTACGGAAAATATGGGTTTATCATTTTTAGCCTACGTTTGTTGATTGTGGACGAAGTTTAAGTGGTTTTGGTGGAAGTGCTGGCAAGGATAATTCTTTTGGCCCTTGCTTCGGATGAGCGTGAGCAGTCGGACGTATTTTAGTTCTCGGCGGCTTGGTTTGGGTTAGCAAATCTCCATCACTGCATAGCGCTTTCAGCAGCGGTAGTTCCAATGCCGTACACTTTGCTCTAAGTTTTACTAGGTCGACTTCACTTGGTGAAATTATCTGAAATACAGGAGAACAAATGTAATGACTTTCCTTTGGCAAACTTGAGGTACATTGTTAGTGTTGGACTGAATAGTAATATTCTGGTAAAACCGAATATTATTCAGCTTCAGCCTAGAACCGAATATATAAAAATCGGCAATATTCGAAAAAAATATAGAAGAGTTTCTACGCGGTAATACTCGGGCGAATAAATTGGTTGACAGAATATTCAATACATCTGTATTAAGCGTTTTCCTAAAACTTACCGGTTTTTGATGATAAGGCGGAGGAGGTGGTAAACTTTGCATGACCTGAAGATCTTTTGGTGATTGAGAACAGAGTGAATCGTCCGATCGGCAAAGTTTCATTCGAATTCTTTCCTCACTCGTCATGCCATTGGTCATGTACTGATAGACAGCCTTTCGCATGCCATTTTCAACTACGACTTGTCCAGCATTATTTTTGTAAGGGGGAAGGGGTGGGGCAGAGTGAGTTGAACTTGGATAGTAAATCGGTGCAGGTGATAGATTACTACTTCCGGCCAAGCTTTGTGTAGATAGGAACCTCTGAAGATTTTCTGCATTTAAACCTCCACTCCCACCACCGATTGCATAATACCCGTATTGGGATGAGGAGCATTGGGAGGCGTTAGAACTTAGGGCATTATACAGAGATTGGTAAGACGTTCCTTGGGATCCTGGATTTCTCGGGGGAAGTGGGACTGCGCCATTTTGGTGTTGATTTTGAACGTGGACCGCTAGGGCAGGTGATGGCTTACCGGTCATCATTGTTGGCGGAGCTCCGGGAATAGGATACGGCGGAGGTGGAGGTAAATATGGTGGGGGAATATCATTCATGGACGTGTACGAAGAGTGGGTACTTCCTGTCGTTCCAGTAACAGAGGTCGCTGTTGTCTGATAACTCAATCCCTTGGAATCGAAGTATTCTTGTTGGCTCACTCGAGGATCTTTTGGAGGGAAAATTACATAATCCTGGTCAGAGTAGAGTTCAGCTTTGAATTGCTTTATCCGAGACCGACTTAATTGGCTTGTATAAACCGTCGTGAATTGTTGTGGGCAGTTGGGCGCAGGTTCTGACGACGTGGTAGAATTTACGGCTCGTGCATTCGGCAACGGTACCTGTTTCGGAGAACTTTGGTGACTGCTTACGACACCAACGCCAGAAACGCAGGTGCGGTGATAATTTGTATTATGTGGTCTTGTGGCGTCCATACTGTTTCTGTTGTTTCGGGCATTTGCGGAGATACCTGCTGTAGCCGGGTATACTATTGGGGCTCGAGATAAGGGTTTCAAATTTTGAAGACCAATCATAAAATTGATATTCAGATTATTTGGAACGCTTTCGCAGCGACTGGTGCCAATTGTTTTACCACTCCCAATTCCTTGTGTCATTGTTGGCACCGGCATTGGAGGTTTACTTCGTGTGGTCACACTCGAAGCATGGACGTCAATGTAGTTATTTGGCAGAACTACTATAGGAATTTTTGGTGATGAGGTTTTCTTGTTTTTCGGATAGAGTGGTGGAGGTGTTTGTGGTCTTGGCTTCGATATGGTCGAAACTACAGAACCCCCAGGCATTCTTCGCGTACATCGGGAATCTTCACATGCCACGGTGTCATAAATATTGTCCATGCTTTGTGAATGATACAACACTGTGTTTCCGTCCAGTGATTTTCCCTTAGGGTTCAGTTGTCCCGCAGGGAATTTGGTACCCCGGAAAAGAATCTGTGCTTGACTTGAAACAGCGACAGGGGCTGGAGTCGCGTAAGCGGTTTGAATCAAGATTTGAGGTTTTGTGGCTATGAATCGAGCATCAACGGCTTGTGTTGTTCTCAGTTCGGAGCCTGGAACCAATTTCTTAGGTTTTGGCGGTGGTTCCGGCCTTCCGTCCAGCCCCAAACTGTTCAAAGCCGTTCCACAAGACCGCGATGCTGATTTATTAATATCGCTGACGCTGTGACTATACTCAGGGGCAGACGCTTTTCTTCGAGGTACGGTCCCGGCACTACTATTGTGAGGTGGAACTGGCGGTGCTCGGACCATTGGTCTTTCTAAATCCTCCAAACTAAGCTGATGAACGTTTCCGCAACTTTTGTGAGCTTTGCTTGTCACAAATTTCCAAAGCTTATTTCCCGTTGGTTTTTTGGGGTGTAATCTTGGAAGGAGGGGTGGGAGTTGAACATAGTCGGAGTCTGTGTCAAAGTTGTCACTGACCGTCCTTGTACTCGGGTAGCGACCTTGTTGAAGATGTTTAGCAGTTCGTCCACTAAATTCAAGACCAGAGTCTGTTTCATCCTCTGCTTCTTTACCGTCATCTTTCCTTGAGAATGTCCACGGTGGGACACGGCGCGTCCGAAGGCATTTTAGAGACGCAATTTTCGGGGTTAACCCATCGCTCTTTTTCGCAGTTGCTGTTGCGGCCGGTGATGGTATAGTCTTTGCACTCGAACTGCTCTTGTGTTTGCATATTTGTGCGTCTTTCCTCTCCTTGGCTTTCCTAGTCGCAGTTTGGGGCATGGCTACAGTTCGTTCCCTTACTTTCGTATTTCCGATCGTGGAATACTGGGCATCATCTTCAGATTTTCGATGATCCTCACAGATCTCACCGTATATGTGCTCGGCGGGGTCATCGGCCTCTTTCCCCAGGCTTAAACATTGACCTGGTCTATTACTTATTTGTACTGAATTCTTTACATTTCCGTCGCAGACATCTTCTCCCTGAGAAGCATTGGCCACTTTTTCATCCGTGGAAGCGTCAACGGCTTTAAGTGTCGCTTCACTCACCATGGACGGTGTGTGTTGATGGGCCGTTCCGTTTGATAAGTCCGACCCGTCTAATTCGTCCTCAGCAGAGGTCGCCGTGCAGGAGTTACACTCACATTGACTTGCACCAGCGCCGACGCCGAGGCCAGAACCGTTCATGGCACCTTTTCCTCCAATGGTTCGAACTAGAAGAGAGCGACAAGTACCAGCCGCATCATCACAATCTTCACAGTCCGAATCACAATACCAGTATTTGGCTTCATTCTCATTTGGTGGAATATTTGTGTTGCCACGCATGGCACAAGGTGATGTTCCGTTCACAATATTCCTGGCGTTTCTAAGATTTGGCTTTGATAAATGATGGGGTCTTGGTGGGGGAGGGTGTTTCTGACTCAGAGACTCTAAAGACGTTGAATTGTTTGTATGATGCGTTCTTTCCGTGCAGCAGTCCGAAATTTCTCTCAAGTCTAACTCCTCTGAAATTTCAAAAATTAAAACCACTTTTAGAATTCAGTTTATCACGTGCTAGTAATACCCAGCGTTTGTGAACGCCGTTTTTAGTTAAATATTTAAAATTGAGTCATGAAATCAAATCCGAACAATTGAACATTAAACTTAAAAATGGGAGAAGACTCCAGAATTTGACCGATCGGCGACCTGAGATAATTATGACTGTATTACCTACTGGTAGGGTAATAGCCAGAATTTTTGAAATGAGATTACAATAAACCCCAACAAATACAAAAGTTATGTAATGGGGTTCAAATAATGCCATGGGGCTTTCCACTTTATCTTTTACTGCTCCTATTAAATAAATATGATTTGGAGATGCATTTTATAACAAGAGTATACAAAATCATAGGTAATCTGAAATTACCTTCACTCCCGTCCAAACTGTAGACTCTGTCAGACACAATGCCGGAGGTGGTGTTTGAGGAGGCGTTGCTAATGACCGAAACTCGCTGGTGCTCACTGGACTCTCCGGTCAGCAAGAGCCCATCAGCCCAAAGGGACAAGTCCAACATTTTTTCTTGTTGCTCTCCTGGTCGTGACCTCGCGGGCAATGCTGGCGCCTGGCACCCTGAGTCTCCAGTCGTACTGGAACTACTACTATTTCCCATATTCGCTGTTGACCCCGTTGACCCCGCCGATGTTGTCGTAGCCGTTTGGAGCCGATGTTGGGACAATGAAAATTGATGGGTGGAGCGACAAAGGAGGAGGAGATGTCTGGGGACTGATTCACTTGGGGCAGTAAATGTTAATTTCTCCGTAGAACCACCACAAGGACAAGCTCTTCCACGTATCTCAAACTTCTTTCTCTGTTGTAAAAAGAAACAAAAGGGTGTTCCATTCCATTATCATCATCATCATTAATCTTTTTCTTTTGCTCAGAGAAGCAGAAGCAGTCGTCCCCAATCGCATGACATGTCATTATGTCAATTATTGTCTCAAACCGCGACCGCATGCTTGCATCATGCTTTACGTTACGATTCTTCAAAAACTTTAAAGTTTTTTTATCCTTACCTCAAAGTAAAGCTTCGTGATGTTCGCCCAGAGGAAAGTTACTTTAGGTTGCTCAGGAATCTCGGCCCGACTCACTCCACTCTGTAATTCAGGGATCAAGAAGAACAAGGAATACATTAGAGTTCCACTCAATTTTTCATACCTCCATGCTTAGTTTCGATTCAATGGATAACCTTCCCATGACTGACAAACTAACCAATTGTTTTTGGGACAAATTGCTACATTTTCAGGTCTTCAAATTCTCAGAGTTTACTCAGTCGGAGATTTCCAAGAATTAGATAACAGAGAATGTGCGTAATTTGTGCAATGACGGCTGAAAAGCATTCCGTCAATTTCGGTTGAAATTTGCAAGGAGGTATCCTCACCTGATCATTATTTGTATAGTCCATTGCAGGGGTCATTGGCCAATGGCCACCCTAGAAATTGTCCTAAAAGACGGAATTTCCTATAAGCAATGCCAGGTACCATTTGTACTTTGTGCGACACAACTTTGTAAAAATGCGTTATGCGTGATATTTATTTTCGTAATATTGGTAATATTTATGGTGTTCTGGCAACATGCATGTCTCCGGGCAAATATTTATTGGCATATTCAATAATCGTGTGACAAGTGTCAAAATGTCATACCTGGTAAACTTCAATTCCTTTCGGAGTGACAGCTATCCATACTGGACTGTCTTTTCCATCCTTAGTTCGGAGGGTCATGGAATAAAGGTGACGATTGACTTGTGGCATGACAGCCCTTGTGAAGGCCATTCGGGCGGAGGCTTGACCTAACCCTGTCAAGGCTTGATGGGCCCTTGTTAGGGCTGAGCCTAAGTTTATTAGATTTTTGGCCCATTGTGGGCGCTCTTGACATGGGCGCCAGTCCCCGACTTCACTTTGATAAGCAAATGCTAAGGGTTGAACCAATTGATGATTGATTTCTGCGGCCGGGGCTGCACGTCTAGGGCTTGCAATTAGGTTTTCTCGAAGTTGAAGGTAATAGTGAAGATGGGACACAACGTCACTGTCAAAGAAAAAAAATAGAACTTGGGGTCAGGTTGAGGGTCAACGAGGCATACAATAATCAGTAACAGTAAGAAACACTCGCTGCCTCATGAATAACCTGACTTCTACGACAATAATATTTATAAGTAAAGTACACCCCGCCCAAGACATGCTCTACTTGAATTTTTTCTAAGTCTTCTTCGACTTTGAGATTCTTCTTGTTCATCTCATCTCTTATCTTGACACTTGACTCCTCGCGTCCGTCCGTCTCATCCTCATCTTTGTTACTCAGCAACCGTGTGCCTTATTACTCTGTCCTGTCTGTCTAAACCCTCAAAATCTATCCTGGTTGGTGTCATGGTCATGGTACGGAGGAAGACAAATGAAATTTTTTCAAGATTGACAAGGGAAGGGTTGATACGATAGGGAACGCGAACGGAACAACGGGACTCGTACGCTTTCACATAGTAAAAAAAATTGAAAAGTGAATAATGATCATATTTTTTTGAAGTATGAGCAGCAGGGGAATAGGGGAAGGCCGGATTTATTTATTTATGACTTTTGAACAATTATGAATGAATGAATGGGATTTGAGCAGTTCAATAATGTCTCCAAAAATTCCTTCTTGATCCATACGTCTTGAACTACCCAGAACAGGCTAAATGAGGTGAACAATTAGTACTTTATGGAGTCTGTCACTCATTCCAAAATACTGCAGTGTGACCCTTTAACAATAAATCTAGCGTAACAGGGGCAAGATTTTAAGTATCAAGTGTAGTACGCAGCGCGCTGTGACAAGTTCAATATATATCATACGTCTAGAGCGTCATGCTAGTGCCATAAAGTAAGTCACAAACATTTTAATTGGATTTTACAGCCACAAAAGCACAACTTACAAGTTTTGAGGTAGGGCTTCTAAGTAAAAATGGACTCGACAGTACAGCCTAAGCGTCTTGCTCTCCTGTGCACAAAAAAACAAAAACAATGGATTAGAACAAAAGTCATTTGCATATTTATTATGCTCATACATTCGTAGTAAACTTATTACGTAAATAGAATTCTCAGGTAAACTGAACCTAGTGTATCATTCGTGGATTTCTCTCTATACTCTGTTTCTACAATTTTTATTTTCTCTCCTTTGGGATTTTGTTCTGGCAGCTATAATATAAGAATAGGAATGCAAGTGGTGAGGATGTTAATGATGATGATGAGTCTTCCAGAACTCGTTAACATTTTTTCACGAAAATCCCTTCCAGCTGTCCATGTCTGTGGTACGTCCAGTGAGTTCGGTCGGTCCATATCATTACGTAACCCAACGTAAGGGTCACTCTTACAAAAAAAAACTTTCCATAAACATTCCAGCGGGAACCGAATCTCAGGTTCATGTCTTTTTTATTCTTTAGCTAAGTTTCCACTCATTTCATCTCATTAGCAGCAAGAAAAAAGGAAAAACTTCCAAGTAATGAATAAAATTCTAAAACTGATACAGGTTTAATGGAGCAGAATCCCAGAATCCACAATTCAATCAGGCCACATTTATAGCCTGAAATAAAAAATTAATTCTAGCAACAAATAACGAACAAATAGTTGTAAAATTGGTTGAATTTCCGTACATTTGTCAACCCAAAGTGTATTTCTCAGCATTATTTGGGTGTTCCTTATCTCCTTACGCTTCTACGCTATTTAATAGGTTTTATAAACTTCAAACTTCGAGCAGATTCAAATAAAATTTGGAACCCTTGAACTTCTCGGGAAGAAATGTCCGTGTTCAATGAAATTATTATTACATATTAAATACGTAATTGTTTACGTTACGTCGCTTGTTTTGGAGAATGTCCCGGTTTTGAAAGAAGCGGACGTAAGAACGCACCTTGTAAGTTTCGTTTCGTAAAAAAAATGAAGACCGAACTTGAGGATAGAAGCTCGTAAAAATTTCGAAAGAAAAAGCCAAGGAGCTACCGGAATTGAGTAAAAATTGCCCTGGAGGAATGGATTTTTTTGTTTGATGGTGCTAGTTGCTCACATGTATAAAAGTTTTCAGTTTCATTTCGCCTTCTTATAATAATACATTTTCAACAATGCCATGGGCTTCATACAACATGATCCAATCCATGGATGGAATGAAATTACTTACATTTCATTATATTCGCATTACATCACCAACAACGTACTTTATAACTGGCTATACAGGTGGAGTACATGAATTCACAACATGAATTAAAGTATTACTATAAGGAAGAAAATCCCCTAATGAAAATCAATCGTCCATCGTTCAACTCTTTCGTTCGTTAGTTGTCTAGCAACATAACATTTGGCGTGCGTGCGTAGGAAGGATGAGTTTGAAGATACACCTGAGTTCATAATTGTACAAAGCTTTCCATCCACCTTGCCACAAAATATCCTCGAGGAAAAATTCCATTCTAATGGCATGGCGTACTCGCCAAGGCTATACTAACACTTTTTTGTTCACCCTTTCTGTCTCTTATTTCTTCATATCCTCACGTCTAACATTTAAAAAAATATATAGATCAAGCTCAGTCAGTCTAGAAAGACAAGCTGGCTGATTGACTGAACTCAACTCCTGAATTCATTTAAAACAACTTTCGCAAGAAGTGAAGCGGAAATCTTAAATACTAATCAATTAGACAGCTCACAGAAGTGTTCTGATTTGAATGAAGGAAAATATATTTTATTTCAGTCATTGTATCAGTTTGATTTAATGTCCCTTATTTAATCAGTCACTCGTACACGACAAGGGCATTTCGAATTCAATAATAGTGCTTTCTCCGTTAGAACTTTCTCCCACACTTTTATATCAAGCAGAGTAGAAATTATTCACGGATATCCTCAAAAATGAAATGAAGATACAAAAGCAAATACTAGTATATAGTAATTAGAAATTTTCAATAATCGGAGAATACGACAACCCGTGAATGTTGTTGCTGCGCCTTGGCGAGGGTTCGACCCCTCGTCTAGACGCGGTATTGGGATAAAAAGTTATCTCGACCACAGTTTCCTGTACTTGTCCATGCTGAATCGAGCGCCAACCAATTCTCTCAATGTGACCCCAGTTATGTTGTTGTGGACAATGTTTATAATGACGTAAATTGAATAAAAAAAATCTACGAAGAATATCTCCCCAGACCAAGTCAAACATCTGCGACGAATTGCAATTAATGAGTTTATAAATTACATCTTGATTTCCTAAGAGTTACAATTTTGTCCAGGTATCGCTACCAACGGACCTCACGTAAAATGGTAAACTCTCAAATACGCAACCTACAGCATCTTTGGTACCATGCGCTTGATGCGCTTCAAAGATTCCAATAACCACTTGTTGGAATCTAAGGACACTCACAATCAAATCTATTTTTTCCTCTTGCATTTCTTTTCTCGGACTAATTTGAGTGTCAATCAAGTTCTCACTATCTTTAAGGAAACCTAAGAAAAGTATAACTTGTTTCCACACAAGTTTGCAGTTTTTCCCAAAAGCAAACATAATTAAATGTTTTTCATGTGCCAGAGACCAATAGTGTTACCCAATTCCCGATTTCCCAACAAGGAATTACATACAAGCGTTCGCATGGAATAGAATTAGACGTACGATCTGTATAATATATTCTCTCTGATGTGACAATGAGTAATTTCAATGTTAGATTCCTCGTGAATGATACGAAGGTTTCGTCAGCAGAGAACATTTATTTTCTAATTTCCCATTAATGAGGATAATATTGACTATTTAATGGAGGATGGAAATTTGCTGGAAGGGTATTCGTTAGAATGGAAAGCTCCAATGGAAAATTAAGTGATCCAAAATTTTATCTATTACACAACACATAGCAGTAGAGTGGTGCTCTTACCACTTCACCTCTCGAGTTTTATATCTGGTTTTTACATGAGTAGAGCCTTCCTTGTCCGGATCAAACTGAACTGGTCGAAGACAAGGCCAAAACCATTCGTGATTTTATTTTGAAAGAGTGCCCTTAAAATGCGTGCCTGAATCCCATTCACCCTTCAATTTCAGAAGTCAAAAGAGAGGAAGAACTAGTACGTGCATTCCATCTCCATCCATCTAAAACGCATCCGGCGTTTCAACTGCGTATAGTCCACACATTACGCATTTTTTTAAATGAATTTAAGGATACCACGCAAAGAATATAACTTCTGGGGACAACTGCCTAGAAAAGCTTGGGGAGGGTTTTCAAAATTTTGGAAATCACCGGGTGCACAGTCAATCGAATCTCTATTCTCTAGCAATAGAACATGTATAGTAAGTAATTTATTTCTAATCATGCATTTCCGAACAGGTTTAATCACTGAGAATAAATATTGTCTGTTCTTCGGTGACAGGATTTAGTTGGCAGCCTTCACCTCCAGAGTCTGGAGCAAATTGTTGAAAGAGTTATGTGTTTGAAAATGTAATGAAAGGAATTTTGACAGATTTCGCAAAAACTGTTTCACCACACCAAATGCAATAACTCTAGCAAATTAAAGGTATTTGTTAATTAATATTGAATTTACGCAATATATAAAAGGAGATAACGTAACCGTAAAGTTAAGATAAGTCAGTTTGCATAAAAATATGAAGTTATACGAGGCAAAAGATTATCGCCCGAACGGGGACTCGAACCCCGGACCGTTAGGTTAAAAGCCTAACGCTCTACCGACTGAGCTATCCGGGCGACTGTTAGGAAAGGTCTGGGACAAACTCCACTCAACCAACTCGACGAACCCAATTCTGTCGATGGTGCCGGATGCGGATGTGACAATTTTGACAATGGCGAGTGGCATGCGAATGAGTCATAATGAGATTCCAAATTCAATATATCAAAAAGAAACATAATCGTATTCAAATCAAAAAATTATTTCCCGTAAAAATTGCTCTGAAAATCATAATTCTTTAAACTTATAACCTGGCAGACAGTCTGATTTCAATTCTTATCTTAACTACGAGCGAAACTAATTTCGGCAACAAATCTACGGGGTGTTTCAAATGAATGGTTTCAAAAATTTGACCTTTCCAAAATCTGGTCTAGATTTTCAAAAAAAAATTCTATTGTCGAAAGGACTTGTTTTCTTTTTACAATTTTGACACTTTTCGATTAGTACAGGGTACTCTCGCTATAACGGCCGTTCTTATTTTTATACTCCCGGCACCTATCATCGTTATTAGCATACGACATTTCGAATGTGTAAAATCTGTGAGTTTAATAAAAAATTCTTGAAATTCAGAAAATCTGAACTTGAAAAAAAAAATTTAGAATGACTTTTTTTTAGATATCTGGAAGATTTGAGAAGAAATATCGACGAGCAGTGCAGTTCGGTTTCAAACCTTAGAAATGTCGTATGCTAATTAATAACGTTGTTAGACTGCGGGAATGTAAAAATAAGAATGGCCGTAATACCCTTCACTAATCGAAATATGTCAAAATTGTAAGAAATAAGTCCTTTCGACAATAAAAAATTATTTTTTTTAAATCTAGACAAAATTTTGGAAACTATATACGAATTTTTAAAACCGGGTATATTCATTTGGGACACACCCTGCACTTAATTTTCAAAATTTCTTTGGAAGGATTTCATATGGTGGTGCGGCTAGTGATTTACAGTAGTAATTTCACAATTTTTTCTAAAAGTTCGATTTTGTGTCGAAAAGAAAAATTAACGCAATTTATGATAGTTAACAATCACAGCTCGAGATGCGAAGAACACTTCTAGAACTGACTTTTCTGGTAAACGAGATCATAGTCAGTGTGTGTGAGTCGCATGGTGAGTCAGTGTGGGTGAGTCGCATTTTACCATGTAATTGGGATCAACGTGATTTTATTATCGTGTTATATTTCGTTGTCACTTGAATAAACCATTGAATTGAATTG
>JAQFYE010002984.1:0-16466 GCA_034694305.1 Protaphorura glebata
TATTGATGTACATATTCCGAAGTCGAGTTATGGCTTATGCACATCAATCGGGTTCATATTCGCCAAGACACCTTAATTCGACATATAAGTACGGGATAAACCGTTTTAATTTCAACCTTTCAGTATGCCAAATCACAATAGTTACTGCGATCGTAACTCACAATTTAGTCTGTCACTTTCGAATTAGAAATCAGGATTAGACCAAATAAGTACAAATGACTGACGTATTATTTTTTGGCAAATATGTTTAGCCGTTTGTCCAGAAAGTCACTGTTACCTGTGGTGGCTTGCTTCAAAATTAATAATAGTACTGATAATCCGGAATTAATTATCATGTGCTGTTTTCCGCCTGTTGTGCTCAATTTTGCCTGTATTTTCTGTAGCAAATCTCTTTTTTTTATTTCCAACAAATGCTCCCTTGTCCAGCGTCACGTTAAAATCCGAACAAAAATGCATAGCAAGCTCTTTCATTTATTCAAAAATTATGAATTTCTAGGGCTAGGTCTGCACGATTGGCCATTGACTATCACTCGGAGTGGATCTATGAATGGTTATCCATCGTACATTCAATCGTTAGCAGCTTCCGCTGCAGCTAGTCAACAACACTCTCACTCTCACCACCCACTGCCAACATCCGGTCCAGGTCAGCCGCCTCCAATCTTGGCTGGAAGCCCTTTAAGCTTGAACTCTGACCTCTCCCATCACCTCAACCCATCCAAACGTACTTCAACTTCCTCTGTTTCCCCACCATTAAAAAGTCCACCCGAATTTCTGAAGGATTTAAGCCCAACAAGTGGGGGTTCAGTCGGTTTTCGTCCAGGTATCTCTGAGTTGACCTTTGACATGGTCAAACATCCTTCCCTTTGGTCATCACTTGGAATTGGGAGTGGAGCTGGTGCGTTTGCAGCAGTTGCGGCTGCAGCGACGGCGGCCGCTGCCCAAAGAGTCAACGGTGCTGGTGGTGGGGGTGGAAATCCTTATTTGAGTGTCGGACAACCGTTACTACCCCATCCTTTATTGTACACCCACCTCTGCAATAATGCTTGGATGACAAATGAAATTCATAATGTCATGTCCAAACTTCAACAACAACATCACCACCAGCATCAGCAACAACAGCAGCAACAACTAAGTCCAACAACCCGTAACAATCAGAGTTCACCTAGTCCTCCCCCTTCAAATGGTAATAATAATTCAGCGTTAGTTTCATCAGCATTCGCAGCTGCAACCGTCGGTAGAAAAAGGCATTTAATGGATGAACTACGAAGATGCAAAAGTCCATATGAAAAATCATCACGGAGACCAGATTCCAACAACGATGATCCTTCTTCACCCACAAAAAAATCACGGGCTATACTCGAGTCAAATAATAATAATCATAATAATAATAATAATAATAATAATAACAATAGTAGCAGTTCGAGTACTAATGGGAAGACGAGTGAGGTGTGGAGACCCTATTAGTGAATATTAGCACATATTGTACGTTTACAAATAAATACGAATACGACGAGTTTCGAAATAATTTTCACAACGATTACCTCCTACGAATTGATTTTTGGTTTTGTTCAATAAATTCAAAGGTGTTACAAAATATTAGAGTCTGAGTTATTGTCTTTAGTTAAGGACATAAAGAATCATCAGGTTGTGTAGATACAATCGGTTGTGTATCAATGAGGATACAAACTTGATAATTAAAAATAAAAACAGACACTTGCTGTGTATGGACCACCTGTACATGCCAGACTGGAGAAATTGGAGTGGGAATTCCTTTCTGGAACATCTACCCAAGTATTTTATCTTGTTCCACATTATTAAAAGGGAAATGAAAGGTTTGAGGGTCTGGTGTTCGTTGTTTTCTGAGCCCGCTTCGTCAGTCAAACTCACCCGGGAGAGAAAGAGAAAGCCAAGGCGAAAGTGAAAGAGCAAGACTTAATTAGAGACAGAGATAAATCATGGTAAAAGGCAAGTGGAGGGGTTCAGAACAAAATGAACAAGAAATGCCTTGAGGAGAAAAAAACTAAGCAAGAGTTTCAGTAGTCCGTAGTCTCGGGTCTAAACACAATACAATCGTACTCTAATCCCGGAAATTTATATCCGGGCGAGTTTCCACGGATTCAGGCGTTCCGGAATTCAGGTGGTATACGTTGTGGTCCAAAATTATTTTCAAGTCGAATACAAACGGTCTAGAACACAATTATTCCCGTATATTTTCAAAAAGAGGCAAATTTTATTTCTGAGTATTTTATTTTGTAAACTGGGCGCTAACTAATTACGTAATAAGTACAAATTATGGTACTTCAAAGTTTGTGCGTTTTAATTTCTCTGTAAATATTAACGGCTCATATTAATTTGATGTCAATGTACATGTTTAGTAATAATTAATTGGTTCAATGAGATTTCAATTATTTTATCAATAATATATCCTGCGAATTGAGAAAATATGTTTGATACATATTTTACATAATGCACTAGCGGAAAGCAAATCAAATGGTCCAATAAAGTGGAGCAATGAGCCCTTACGCTTCTCTACGGTGAGGTTACAAGGTCAATATGGTGTGACGGCTGTTTTAAGGAAGTTTTTCTTCGGCTAATTTTTTTAACTTCTTCCTTCTTCCAGATTGAGCTAACGAATTATATGCGAAAAATACTCCCTGATGTTTGTATATATCTTCCTGGCGAACCTCAAATAATGTCAGTATTCTTATCTCAAAATAATAATGGCAGGAAGTTCCAAACGGACTCCAACATATATTTAGTGATTTCGGGATTTTCTGGGGTTTTGTATATTCGGTTCCGTCTGTTCTGTTCTGATGAGTCCGGATTGGAGCGGGAGCGGATGATGAGACTCCCGTGTAGCAGTTGGCCCTGGCACCACCGTGAGTAATCTACTGCGAAACGGATCTAGATTCTAGAAAAGCAGTACAATGACAAGGGAATCGAACCCAGTAAATCAAGAGAATTCGGGGGATAGACCAGGCTCAGGATAGCCGAATACAACTACAGCATTACAGCAATACACATGAAGTGAATTTTGGGATTGTGATTGCCTTGTGTGTGTCTGTATTTGTGATGCGTGACAAGGGCCCATTTTTAACACGATATTTAGGCCCATGCTGAGAGCCCAAACTTAATGATAGGAAATTTCGACGGTAAATCATCATTATTTCTCGTCCATTTTACTACAGCGGGGCGAGGCAAAGAAAGTTTTTCTTCCCAGAGTTTTTACGTCGTTTACGTGCTTCCTCATTCTCTCCCTTCGTTCTTTTTATTGTCTCGACAAAATCGTTTCCATTTACTTCTCTAACTCTCTCCTACATGGCTCTTTCTAATTCCTAATTTAAATTCACTTTTTTAGTAATTTCCTTGAAAAGAAACACTTCATACACCGTTCCGTACAGTACTTATATGTGGAAAATGAAATAGTAGGAAAATTAAAACTTCTTCCCATATTTATACCGTACAGAGGTATCGGTTTGATTTCGTCATGAAATATACAAGATTGATTATATCTACTTGCAAAGGAATATTCATATTAATTGACGACATTAGTGTCGAGATCCACGCACATTTTGTACTAGATCTGTATCTGCTATTTGACGTCATCCTAAAAGTGCAAAAATAATTCCAGTGGAATTAAACTTTGTCAACGCGTGCCCGAATCCGTGTCTGTCCGAGATATTGAATTGCCAACAAAGCGAGGTTGTAAGGGTGTTACACAGGATCCACGTTGAATTTAGCAAGTCTAGCCTAAGACGATACTAACCGTTTCTTAATTTATTGAGTTTTGATTACTTCTAAATGATTGGAAAATTTTCTCGTGTAAGTTGTAGCCTCGTTTTCAGTGAGAAAGCTAGAAAACCAATAACCCAGTTATTAATGATGCAAAAAATTTCGACCTCATTTGTGAATTTAAATTAACATTTCCTATTGCACTATATATTTTTGAAAGACGTATAAGTTGATATATTCTTTGCGCAATGTGCCACAGAAAATTTCACTATTGCAGACAAACCTTGCGGTGTTAAGAAAATTTTTATATTCATATTTTCATTTATTTTATCAGACTGAACCAAATATGTGCCAATAGTGCGTTCAAAATTGATAGCGTAACAGTATACTACGCATAGTATGAACTGACTCGTTGCTACAACCAATAATCCCTACATACTATTTTTGTATTTGGTAGCACATCGCTGCGCTTGCGATTTCTGCAATTGATAATGCCTTAAAATACAAATTATGGAGTTTTCACAAAAACGTATATCTCACATTTTGTGATGAACTTTCTACTGAAGCTCTTGTTCCTGACTGTCAAGCTCTACTGGGAGTCTGAACTGTCGTATTGCTCATTAGAGTAACGGTAAATGTACTAAAGTTGTGACGTGTCAAAAATTTGCTTTCTATAAATTCATTTTCCCCACTATGTTAGATTCCAGAAATTCGAAAAAAATAATCCCACCCTAATTGGCAGGTGTGCAGAGTTCATTTTGCCGTCTATTGTTGGGGATTTTATACTTCACACGCACAGGCACATATGCATATGGTTTGATGTCTATTTTCTCTACTGGTGTTACGTCTTTCTTCTAATATTTACTACTTTCATACATACATATGCTCTTTCACGAGGAATACGCTGAGTGGGTTGATTATTTTTTGCCACAGTCAATGGCAGTTAAATGGAGAATTTAATCGATTTTCGGAATATCCGACTAAATGAAACGTCCGAACGCGGAAATCCTGCAGGGTTTGATGAAGTGGAAATTTGTAAGCAAATAATATCTTCGTCAGACGCCCAATTAAATTGGTTTACTTTAGACGTTAAGTCAAAATGACAAAATCTTGAATTTCGGTTAAATAATTAACTAAAATTAACCATTTTTGTTTAAATTTGTAACACTCCATGAACACGTAAATCTGATAGGATGAATGAAAAGAACAAATTCTTTCACATTACGACCAATCGACCCACCCAGAAGAACAAATGAGTCGCCGGAAGTGCAGTCCAGGGGTGACGTTTCAGTTTCAGACTCTCGAGTAGAAAACCTACTAAAAATTCCCTCCTTCCTTTTTCCATCATCTCCTTACTGTTCTCTACTGTTCTCTCCTTCATTCTCATTCATTCCATTTACATCCAATTTCATTACATTTCATTTCATAAATGATAAGTCGAGTTTTTTTAGATTGAGTGGCTCCTTCCACTCAACACTACACTACACTCATCTGCAGTCTCCTAGTCAAACCCACTCTTCTTCTTACAAGAGGTGAAATTTTTTCGGGTGTGATTTATTTTTCTCATCAAAGGAGCAAACGACTTTCACTCTCACGTACTTTCCCCGGCAGTTCCTACTACAGGGTGGTTTATAACATTTAGTTCTATCCTTGGGCAGTATTGGACTTTTTCCTTACTACAAGGGGTTCCATCTCTAGGTCAAGTGAAAAGGCAACCCACTCTCTACGAAAAATGCGCAGTTGTTGATCATCTTAAAGCGAAAGTTTTAAAGAACTTTCGTCTCTCATATGGATGACTTTCAATTAACCTCACACGCTGTTTGCATCATCTTTGGACGGCCAAGATGTCAATGAATTAGATTCTAGATCTTGTATAAAATGTTTATATATTTTTTAAAGATGGGGTTGGGTAGATTTTTCTGAACCACCCTATACTGTAGTCTCAGTACATCATTCTTCCTCTGCCCTTTTAGATACAACTAGAAACATGTATTCATTGCCTCCTCATTAACGAATGCTCAAAGTGTACTGCAGAGCTCTCAGATTTCGGTGCTTTCATTCTGAAGGAAAAGCACGACTCGAAGCTCCTTTTCTCTTTCCGCTCTCTGATTAGCTCCTATATGTCTCTGACACTTTGCTTATGTTCACTTCATTTACACGTCAATCCAACACTTCCACGAACATTTTTCACCTCTACTTTTCACCCTCTGTACACTTGGAACAGAATTTCTCTCGTTACCCTTCTTCGACTAATGAAACACAATAGGGATTCGGATAACTCTTTAGGCTTAAATAAATACTTTTCATTAATTGGCGCATGGTCAACAGTTCATCTAAGAGAATTATTTGATTTCCTGTTGACCTAAGAGAAGTTCACCTTAGAAATATCTAGAAAAATTTCAGTGCAAGCAAAACACAGCTGCCCAAGATATCGTGCCCCTCAGCATGCATGTACTAGTAGGCGGTAGATTTTGCCTCAATGCTACAACGAAATGACTCATTATCATTTTATGCCGCCTGGGTTAGTCTCTCAATGATTACAAGACATCACTATTTTCTAGTGACTTTTTTTAATTCCGTCTTCCGTCAATAAATTTCATGGACTTGGCGTCACGGATAAACTTATTCGACCTGCAAGATATGCTTTGCCAGTCACCAGAGGTCCATACAAATCTCACTGAAACTCATTCAAGCCTTTAAGATTTAGCGCTAAGGACTTGCACGTCTGCTTTCAAAATGCTTTGAGCAGTAAACCACACTTTTGTACAAGCCATTAAATTATTACTCTACTTGCCAATTTTTTCAAGTCCGAATTCAGAATTTCAATTTGTGTTCAGGATTAAACTACGAAAATTTCAAAAACTGATTATGACATTGCAGGGTATTTTTTTTCTCAGGATACTGTAGATCACAAAAAATAACTTCACAAGGAAGGAAATTCGCATAATACACGGTAAAGATTTAGAAGTTTTTATTCTTTAATAAATGTATAAATTTATTATTTATACGGAATGTGTTAAAAATGTTTAAGCACACTTTAAACAAAGTATACAAATATATTCACTATTTAAATTCAAATTAAATTAAACGAACATAATACAAGATAATTAACTTGACTGTCGGATATTAAAGATATGGCGAGGTTAAAGACAATAAAACCAGAAACTCAATGACCTGGACTAGACAGTTTCCAGAGTGGACATGGTATTCTAAATTCTCAATCGGCATGAGGCTCTACATCAGAAAGACCTTTTGGACAAGTCAGTTCTTGAAAACGGTCAATTTTGCCAAAAAAATCGACATTTAAAGGCGCCATTTGAACCATAAAAGCAATTTTTACATGTTACTAATGTTAATTTATTTCGAAAAAATTTCTCGCCTCCGGCGGCCGCTACGCGGCGGGCGCCGGACCCCTCTCAATTTAGACGAGGCGATTCATCTGTGCGTACGTGGCAAAATATCCTGGGGCCGCCACTGTAGGTTCATACTAGAGGTGTAAAAGGGCCAGCTTTTGCCGGCCTTGCCCGGCCCGGCCCTACAAGACCTCTCCGCCCGGCCCTACAAGACCTCTCCGCCCGGCCCTACGAAATTGTTTTCCATCCAACATCTGGCCTGGTCCTTGTGTCCGAAATATTGGTCGGCTCGGCCCGGCCCTGCCCTTGACAGTTACACCAAATTCTCAGCCCGGCCCGGCCCTTTTCTAGGGCCGGCCCGCCCCTTATACATATCTACCTCATACAAGTGCATTTAGTCTGTTTATTTTACTGTGAAAATATTTTAGGGCCGGCCCGGCCCTGAATATTATCATTACCGTCTTGGCCCGGCCCGGCCCTTCCATCAGGAAAATTCGTCGGCCCGGCCCTTTTGTAGGGCGCGGGCCGGGCCGGGCCAGGGCCTTTCCAGTTCGGCCCGGCCCTTTTACCCCTCTAGTTTCATACATACATAGGATGATGTGGACACTTCAAAATCAGTATATCATCTCACAGCATAATTTTCGCCAAATGTATTTGATGAGACCTGGCTTGGTCAGGAAATCCATATTATCTGGGAATTATCTCGTGACTCTCATAAAAGGTGTACAACCGCACACAATAAACCGTTTCTTTATAGGTGATAAGATTTCACATTTTAAACCTTTTTGTTGGTCTTCCTTCCTTCTGAAAACATAAAACTTCATTTTGGGAGATTTATTGCTGTCAAGATTGTTTACAACTTGTATTCTATCGGTCGGTCTAACCTTTGTAAAGTTCAATTTTGACAATTGACAATTGAATTCATGTAGTGCCATTGGTCACGGTCATAGCCACAAACAACATGGTCAATGGCAAAAGAACGATGGTCAATTGGGTTCAGTCAAAACAAACCATTTGTATTTGAAGAACCACCCGCTGAGGCCGACCGCGGTCAAAAATTCATTTTTACAATCCACCAAATTCCTCAGTTCTTTCAAGAACGGCTTAATTTGTGGCGGTCGTGGACTATGGGGATAAGGCTGGGCTTTTGGATTAGCATTGAGGGAATTTAGTGAACGATGTATAATTTTATGACATATTCTTACAGTTGTTGCCGTAAACAGTTCTACTTTCATTACAACCAACCAAATACCACAACAATTTATTAGACCAGTATATAATTGTTAGTTTTTTTAACCACTTCGGTGAAGGCTGTGAAACGCAGTTGCTTTTCAATGCTTGTTTGAAAATGCATTTTACTTGCATTGCTCCGATAACATGAATATCTAATATTCTAAAGCGTGATTGTTTATTCATTAAAAAAGAACATATTGACTATCAAGAATTACAATTATTATTCATTGAAACACATTCTGCGGCTTCATTTAATACTTTGTTGGTATCACAGAATTACTGTCATTCTAGCCCATGTACCGCTCCTAAGGTACAATCAACAAAAAAATGTACGGGATTTTTACTCCTTACGAATGTGATCTCTTTTACGATGTACTTCTCGGAGTTTTGGAAATAATTTCTGGCACAAGATGATTCTGGAAACATGAAATTCTGAAGTTTAGTTTTACTTTCGAGGAATACATATTTCAATCTAACATCCCATTTAGCAAGGTGGTATTATCGTACGTCAACCCAGAAATCCTTTCCTCATGCAAATCTCATTATAGGAAGGACAAAATGTTCCGTAATGTCTCAATTTTCGCAAGGACTAATACCCAAAATTCGATATTTACTCACGTGCGTATGTACATAGCAGGAGCCGAGGTCTTCGTCTCCTTTCTTCGTGTCAATCTCCTGTCTCATTTCATGTAGGTGGCATTTTGTAACATGGAAATTTGAATTTTGACAAGGCAATTTGTCTCCCTAGGCAAGTGAATCAGACTTCGATATGTTCATACTACAAGCAAGTCACATATTAAAGTGAAGCATTAAATCTACCTTAAGCATGTCTGCCTCGAACACTACACACAAAAACAGATTGCTCTCAATTTCAGCAAGGTATGCATGCACATCACAGTTTCCCAGTACAAGTCGGCCGTCACTCAACCCGAGACAAGAAATTCGATCGTCAACTAAGAGGAAAATCCAAAAATCGGATATATTATATGTACGAGTATTCGGATATGTTTGATCGGAATATAGAAAAGCTGAAGTACTGCACTGTATTACTTTCACTCCAGTTCACGCACACGGTACATCAGATCTGGGCGAGTATTTTGTCAAACATTGTTTGCAGAAACAAATCAACCTAGCTTTAGTCGGAAACCCGCTGTTCTGTTTAACTCACAAACTTCTTTGAACGTCAGCTTCTTCAATGTATCAATTTCTGGAGCGGAAAACATAAAATTATGACGTGAAGATTTTGTTTACCAAAATGTTTCTTAAATAAAGATTCTTCTAACTTCAGAATTTTTATAAAGTCAACTATTTTGCGTGCAAGTTACACTTGAATCGATCATTAATCAGCGATTTTTTAGTGGACAGAATTCGATACCTCGGGTCGGGCAGACATAAGTATGGCGCGGCCGATTATTAGCTTAAAGAGGTTAGATTCCACTAGAGTTCTTCCTTACCTCTGGTGCAAATTCCCTAGGAGAAATAGAATTCTCTCCAAAATTATATTTGACCATGTCTCACCGGGGAATGTCAATTAGTGAGTCTATTCTAATTCCTAACGTTAATTATTTCGGGGTATAAATAGCAAAATTATGTACGGGCAGAGGGAAATTAGTAGGGAGAGCTCTCATAAATTATAAGTAGTTCATGTGTAAAAGAGTGATGAGTGTTAGTTAGCATTTGGCGAATGTTTAAAGGGCTTAAGGAGAAAGTGCTGAAGGGGTTGAAGTCAGTTTAAAGTACATAAAGGATGAGTATGATGAGAGACTTTCGTACTCTTACGCTGTTGTCTATGAAATAATTCAGTGAAGTTCCTCTAAGCCGGATTTGGAAAGGATGGGCTTCTGTTATTAGGTTGTTGAGGGGATTTCATGAATATGCATACCAGAGATGAAATCTCCAGCTACGTTCTTCCTTCCATTCTATGGATAGCAATGCGGAATACTTTCACTTAAACTTTCTGCTCAAAATCATTAGAACATAGAATAGAATGTGCTGGCCTTAGCCATGGACATTTAGACACAGAAATAGTTTAGTAGTTCAAAATCCTCTCTCAGAATTGAGAATAACTGTATATTGCTAATAATTAATTAACTACTGAATGCACCGCTACCGCGGAGGTTGTTGAATTTATAGTGAATCTTTAATTGAGTCTGGAATGTAAGACAATAAATTCGCATACCGACGAAATATTCAGGAATGCATTTAGGTCGCCAGTCAGGGCGTGCAGTAAAATGTTTCATACTTCCCTATGGGATTTAACTCGGGCGGACCGAAAGAACTGGATGCTATCTCCATACTCGGACAAAATTAGGCAAAAATAAAAATTGACTGACCATGAACCTAATTATTTCGTCTTCCCAATTAAAACAAACTGTATTGTAACAAATAAAAAACCTCATCTGTACAAATCTTTGCACACATCACATTGCTTAGGTTTTGGATGGAGTAATTGAATGATATTTGGCAAACAATAATTTATTCATGCACGTAAATACGATCAGGCAAAATATAAAATTAAGGACGAGTTATGTTTATTTTTCCTTACGAATAAATAGGAATTAAAAGTTATATACTTGGTTTTTAGGAGTGCCAAAGATGATTGTCCGCACCTTGCTTTCAACATTATTTTCATGGAAGTGTCAACAATTACGTAACGCGAACAATTTAAATTGACTCTTAAATTACCAGGTCCAACTCCTAAAAATTAAATAGAGATTAAATCGGCTACAGTTTTGGCATACTAGATTATGGCGTACGCTATACGACAATTTTAAAACAATTCCACGTACAAACTATTTGTTTCTAAATGTTACTAAAGAGTCAACTTGAAAGTGCTTCTTTTATTTCTGAAACCGACAATCAGATCCACAGATTTGAAGACAATCTGTGTAATGTGTGTTTGATGGATTTTTTTTTACTTGCTTATTTTGTTAATTTCATTTCTTCAAACTAGTTTTATAAATTGCCCATTCTAATTACATGTAGTTCTAATTCTGGATTAAACTTGCGTATCTTAGAACGAAATGTTGAATAACGATAAGTACGCCCGTAAAATGGATTAAAATGAGTACACACATGGGGGTTAAATAAGGAATGGAAGTGAATCTGGGATTGAGTGAGTTGGAGGTGGTGGCTTAGGGAGTGTGTATACAGAGTAGAAAGTGTTTCAGTTGAAGTTGTACATAGTTCGTTGCCTGAGCCGTTGGAACTGGAGTGTCTTATAGAGAGTGAAAGTCTATCAAAGTCGAGATAATGAAGTTTAATGAAAATAATAATTAATGAAACAAAGAGCATTAAGAGTGCAGTGTATGGGGAGAAGAGAGAAGATGGAGAGGAGATTGGACGGAGGAATCCATACAAGGGCATATACTCCAACATTTCTGTACAGAGAAAGTCCATTTGTCGTGTATACCCGGGTAGTATCCGGGTAGAAGGTAGAAAGAGAAGAAGGGAATGGGAATAGGATGTGAAGTGAACCCTGATGATGGTCCAGACACGACACATTTCTCCAGCAACTCCAGATCTCTCTCTCTCTCAAAATCTCTCCGGAGTAATCCGCTTTCATGCATCTATAATTCCAAAGTCCTTTTTGTCCGTCGGCCCGTCGTCCAAAACCCCTTCCTAATTCTCTCTTCCATTGTCTTAACCATGTGTGCCTTTCGAACTCAATTCTCTTTCAAAACCCGTAGTCTTCCCACTCAACTTCAAACTTCTCATTCAAGGAATTTTAAAACAATACATCCTTATTTTTATCTCTCTAGACCAGACTACCGCACTGACTGAAATGAACAAGAATGGGTACTTAACCAAAAAAAATGAAAAACTCCGTTCAAAGTATTTTTCCGGTTTAAAAAACTCGTCATACCTTTCATTGACACTATCAAAATCTAAACCACTCTAGTACAAGAGAAACTTTAGTGATATTGGGACCAAAAAATGTATGACTTCCAGAGGAATCTAGTCTGAAGTATACCGAGACGGTAAGGGTAACCGTTCCGCCATTCGTATTATACGTACAACAAACTACTTGCGACAATTTTAAGAATCAGGTTTTTCTAGTTCTTTCTCCCGAATGGTATTTAATAATTTACGACAAAACAAAACTGATAGAAAACATTTCATCTATTTGCTACGTTAATAATTAATTATCTCATAAATTTAAAATTTAAGAAACAAAGAAATGTTACGACGAACTTGATTGAATTTTTTAAGCCAAAGCGTACAATTCAGAGCGTTTATCTACGATAACGAATCACTTTCAGTTCAGCTGATTGGACTTGATCACCATACTGTACTGTTTCCTACTCCTACATATAAAGCAAAGGACCTATAAATTAAACTTTCTCCAAATCCTTTGTACATTAGATTTGTGTTAAATTACGTTGTATCCCTAAAACTGTGTGCCGACTGACTGACGAGGCGAGTAATATTAATGAATGAATTAAAAAGATCGACACTTTAACCAAGTCAAAGTACTTCGGGGGAAAGGACGGAATGTCTTGAGTAGAATTCCCTGAGCGTATGTGTGTGAATGGAAGTTGAACTCCAAAGTTTAGCATCAAATTTCCAAGAGAGGAGCGGAAGGGAGAGGAAGACAGGGAGCTCATTAGCAAACACAAAGTAATTAACAAAGATCGAAATTAAAGGCATTGGGGGATAAGAAAAGCCATATGGAAGGAAGGCAGACGCAGCCATGCATATTCACCTTCCTCTCATAACAAAGTCTTGAAAACCCGGGTATCTCCGGAACATGTCTTCCTTTGCCCGGATCTTCCATCCGCTTCACACTTACTTACATTACATTAGTCTGGCTTAAAACTACGGCTTGGCCTTAGCTCACGGCTGTCCATGTATTCTATTCTAGCTTTCACATTCAATTTTACTCTCTCCAAAACTATGCAATGCAATACTGAGTCCGTATTTTTAAATGTGTGTCGTAGACCATCACTTTCTACTAACCAAATCATCTTACCAGGGCCAGACGTTCAATTGTCTCACATTTTTTTCAGGAATTACATTTTCTTCTGCTTTATCCAGTCCACATCACATACATCATGAATAACTAGTTCAGCACATTCCGCCAAATTGTTGACATAATTAGATTTACTCAATTTAAAAATGTTCCGTCTAGTTTGAATCCATCTAACGAGGGGAACGTCATGGCGGATATTTCTAGAAAAATCTGAAATTTTTACCATAGAATCCTGATGCGATTTGGCTAAACCTGAAATATGCGCCGAGCGACACAGCATTCCAGATTTCAAATCGAACTAGGGTTCAGTTGTACGAATTTCAGATTTTTCTAAAAGTAACCGTCCTGACGTTCCCCTCGTAAGTAACCGAAGATAGCGATTCCTAGAAAGTATATAAGCATCAGAATCAGAGTCTTAAGGACTACGACATACACCTATGAGAAATAGGAGAATCCGTCCGCCCGGAGGAAGTGAAGTGAACCGGTCGGAAAACCTAATCCAAAGTGTTTAAAATTTTAATTCCTACGGATTAACCCCCTTGTTTTTATATCACTGTGATAAAAGGAGTTATTAGAACAATGCAACAACTTTCACGTCGAAATCAGTGAATTACAATTGTTTCACGTGAACGTCTACTATGTTAAGGAATAACACACGAAATGTAATTTCAGTCAAACATTGGAGGAAAGAACATGAGTCCAAAAGCTCCTCATTATCGTTAAACTACGAACAGAATCCCAGGATAAAGTTTGTCTACAGTGGGAGTGCAGAGCCTTGATATCCCGAGGGATTCATTTACGAGATGATAATGTTGTTGATGATGATGATGGCACGTCGTTCGTTCGGGGTAGCGAGTTTGAGTTGATTTTGCCCAATTTTTCCTTGTAATCAACTTACACTCGATTTCCTCCTTGGCTGATGAGGTGTTGATTGGGTGGATGGGTGAAAGGTGAACTTTCTCTAGGTGCCGTTACGGACTTCATTGGAAACAAAATTAGAAATACGATGACATTTCTATCTTGAAATAAGTATCTACCAGAGTACTAGGTCTACAAAATTATTGATGAATGACCATATCCGAAATGTATATTTTTAGAATTTCCAGCTAACAAAATTGAATTGTTAGATTTCCATGTTGTCACAAGTTGTTCCACTCATTCAGCACAACCAATATATGCGGCACAGAATGATATACGCCGCAAGCTCAGCTTTTGTTTGAATATAAAAGCTCGTGCCCAAAAGCATATGCATAGTGGCAATTTCCTTTCAGTTTTCGAACTTCTTTTCAAATTGAGAAAAAATTATGTGGAGTCAGCAGCAACACATATAACAGAGTTCCGAACCTGATATCGTTCTGGTACCTTTCAATATTAAATACAATTCAACATGAAACTTTATTTTGTCTTATCGACTATCAAAACATGGTCTCAACTGAAAATTCAACTACCGATGGTTCAGCTAATCTATCAACGGGACGAACCTTTCGTTAATATTACGGGAGTTGCAGTTACCAATTTCGACTGCATGTAATGAAGAGAAAACAATTAATAGATCAAGTTGTGATGTTCTACCTGTTCGAACACTCACGAGTGGAGGATCGTTTAGTATTTTAATTAACAATCAGGCTCGCAGTTCATTTCAACCACCAAAAAAATCTTGCCTCGATCTGTAGCAGACGGTCAGTGAATTAGTCGCCGGAAACATTTAGGGAATATGATGCAAAATGGCTTTTTAGATTCGTAAGGAATTTCTGGAGCATCCGTTGGTTTATACGGAAAAAGTGTCAATACTCGTGCTAGATTTTCCTAATTTCTTCCCGTAGTTTTTCTTTTACCAGAAATCAATCATTATTATGATTTATTATTTATTTGGGTACGATTTCCTATCCGAAGACCCGTGCCAGCATTAATCGACTACACTTTCTGCACTTCGTACACAATACCTTTTTCATGAAGATTTCCTACATTTTGGTTTTTACTTGGAACTACTATTATACGCTGTAAAATCCAGTTGAAATCCAATAAGTTGATTCTCAGTAGTCGTAGATGAATCGCAATAGCCGTGAGCACTGTCAGTCTGGATATAAATTCTACTCAAGCTAACATAATAATAATGATGGAGATATGAAACATGAACTTTCCTCTATTGACTTAAAACTTTCATATCATCCATTCCATCCATCCATGCATTGTTTACAACGGATACCCCCAGAAGGTGAATTCGGTGAGTAATAACAAGGTAAGTAAAACCCGTTCCGGTGTTCACTCTTTACTCATATGCGTCAATACATCCTCGGATGCGGACGAAATAATGAGAAACTATTCTAGTCGACTTCAGCACAGGGGAAAACAGAATTTTCCCAACTACATAGATATTAGATGTTCCAGTTCTAGTCGGCATAGTAAAATAGATAGAGAACACACAAAGGGTGACTCGGTGGCTATGGCAAACCTTACGGTCTCTCGGTTCATCATTGGTTGTCATACGGTCGGATAACTTCCACAACACGCTCCGCTACATTTTCTTATTCGGTTGAGTCCAATGTGATTTCTGGTATTTCTTTCCTTTTCAGGTTACTTTCTTCTGTATAACATGTAACAGCAAATCGTATACATAAGACTTCGATCAAACAAGATGATTTTCAGATCAGATAACCCGGAGAACTGATATGTTCGAATAATTTTGAAACGATTCAATCGAATATTTCATAGGATTTGTTTTGGACTGTCGTAGTGATCTTATTGGATCTATTCCGATACTTTATACAATTTTGAAGATATTTTGTCAGACAACTAACAAAGATCAGCTTACGGATATTTTTTTAAATAGACATAAATACTGCTTATTAAAACTTCATATTTTCTAACAAATTTTGTACATGATTAGATAACTAATATAATTCGTGAAGAGAAAGGTACCCACACTGTGTATACTAGCCGTACGCAAGTTAGCCTGTGAAAAAATCAATTCCCACAGAATATAATTCATCTTGTTCGTAAACATTTTCGCTGATCGCAAATTAGGAATGAGGCATATTCATTGAGGTGTAAGGTAGAGAGTACTGGATTGAATGGATTTCTATTTATTCAAGCATAATGTGTTTGTTTGTTTGTTTGTTTGTTTTTCTATTAGAGTGTTAACCCCTGCATTCAAACATACAGAGTATGCGTGTTGA
>JAQFYE010002985.1:0-16461 GCA_034694305.1 Protaphorura glebata
AGGGCGAAAGTCGATTTCTAAAGTGCAATTGTCAAAAGGGAGTTCATCATTTTCAAAAGTGCAAATAATATTATCCCTTCAGAATAATATTGAGTCTCGTCGGATTGGACAAGCACTCAACACTCCAAGACCAATCAAATCAGGTATTGTTTAATTATCTGATATCTACACAAACAATCTACGATAAAATTGCTTGTCAGATATAGTCAGGCACAATGCGAAAGAGATCTGACAAATACTTGCCTTAACTCCAAATGTGAATAAAACCTAATGAAACTATTCAAAATTATCTGTGTTTTACAACTGAATTTCTATTTCTGTGATCGGACGAAGCCCTAGTCTCAAAAATAATAGTTTACATTAACTTACCGGAATCTGTCACCATTGAACCTCCATAATAAAGAACAGACAATATTATAAAATTGCCACTGAGTCCAGTCTATAATGAAAAAAAGATATGAGTTTTTGAAAAACGTAAATTATACGGGTAAATTTAAAATTTTACCATTCCGAAGAAAATCCCTTGTGCCAAGGCCTCTTTGTACGACAGAGTAAGAACATGGTCGATCTTATTCTGATATTGCATGTTTTCAAAATTCTCTTGGCTAAAAGCACGGACGGTACGAATATTTGAAATTCTTTCTTCTGCCACTTGCGTTGCGGACGCTAAACTATCTTGAACCTTTTTTGTAATTTTTCGAACGTAACGTCCATAAACAACTGCCATGGCTGCGACGGGTGGCACAATACTGAGACCCACTATAGCGAGTTGAGGTGAGACGTAAAACTAAGGAACAAATAAAACAACTTAACGGCTAATTCAAATTCGAAGAGTTCTGAATTTAGAAATAGGCGTTGACATACCATCATTGATACTCCAGACAAAACCATAAAGGTAGATCGAAGTCCATCAGAAATGTTCATCGTAACTGATTGACTAACCAGAGATGTGTCAGCTGAAAGACGATTTACCAACTCCCCGGTTTTATTCTTATCAAAAAACGCAATTTCTTGTTTCATGATTGCTGAGAATACTGACGTCCTTAACTTCTGTGTGATTTTTTGAGCTGAAGGTTAATTTTGTTTATAAACATTACAGGGTTCCTCATAAAACTTCGCATATAGAAATCCTTACCAGAAATTCTCATGAGGTAAACCCGTCCAAAATTACAAACTCCACCAATCAAGAAAATTCCCAAAAGCACCATACAAACCTTGATTAACAAAATAATTATAAATTCTTAACAATCTGTAATAATTATGTCATTATACAGGGGTGGGCGGCTGTTTTTGGACAGTCTGCTTACGCCTATATCTCGCGCTGTTTGAGTGAGAGAATCCTGAAAAAAATATGACCATATCCTTGGACAAGTTGGGACAAGTGATAATTTTTACAGAATTATTGCATTCAGTTATGGCGGCCGAAATGGCCGCGGAAGTTGAAACACTAGTGAGAACATTTTCCAGAGAAGGTTTGTCATTTCAGATGATCATAGAGAGGTCGAAAGGTCGCGGAATTTAATTATTCTTTGGTCGAGGGTTAAACATTGTCAACTGTATCGGAAACCACAAAAATCACAAAATTGTGGGTCTTTCGTCACCGAAATTTCAGCGATTCTGTAAATCGATGGAAAAAGCCCTTAATTCGAAAGATTGGCATTTAAACCGAAAGGAAGTACCCTCCGTCACAAAATGAAATTTCAAAGCGTCTGAAAGTGTCACGAACAACTGTCCGGAGAGTTCTCAAGGAGAATCTGGGTGCAAAAGTTATGAAGAAGATCCAAGGTCATGCCTTAAGGCCTGTATATGTCAAGAAATCGTAAAAAAACTGCAAGAAGCTATATGAGGGTCACTTGGCGGGAAAAATGGCGGGATTATTGTTCATCCTTAATGAGTCTCGGTTCTACCCGCAAGATTCAAGACGTGCCTACCGAATTTATTATCGCAAACCAGAGAAACCGGACGCCGGATATAGCATTACAAAAACTGAAAAGTTTTGTTAAAAATTTATGGTGTTCGGAGCTTTGACCCCACGAGGGGTTACCCAACACATCAGAGTCCACGAGCATGTGAAAATAAACTCAGGGCATTTCATTTCTGAATTTTTGAAACCGGTTTTGGAGGAATCTGTCGATGCGTTGTACCCTAAGGAGACTTGAAGTTTTCGTTCATCATGATGAGGTGCCTTCCCATACCTGAAAGAAGATGGAGGTTTACGCAGCCGATTTACAATTTAGAAAAAAATTGTAAATTATTCCCAGAACCGAAATCCCTGTTAAATCCCCGGACACAGGTCCAATGGACTTTTTCGCATTCGGACATCTGAAAAACAGGCTTTGGAAAAGAAGGGCGACGTCTCTGGACTGCGTTTGGAAAAATTTCTTACTAGTGTTTCACCTTCCGCCGCCATTTTGGCCGGGAAGCCTGAATGCAAAAAATCTGCAAAAATTATCACTTGTCCCGACTTTTCCAAGGATAGGGTCATACTTTTTTCAAAATTCTCTCACACAAACTGCGCGAGATATAGGCGTAAGGAGACTGTCCAAAAACAGCCGCCCACCCCTGTACTAACTCCGAGGGTTTTATCATTAAAATTTTTTTGTTGGCTTTGGTTTAAATCATTGAGTGCGCGGTACATTTGAAAATATCTCTTTGTTCAATCATAAGTCTCTTTCGTCTTTCCGTATTTGTCAATTAATTAACTGTTTTGTGGATAATAATGGCAGTTCATGCCGACATTTTGCGAATGTTGATTGACACCAACCGCGTATTTAATCCGTTACCCGTCTACTCGACACAAGTGTTGGAGGAATTGAATCGTGTTTGGGAGTGGGAGGAAGACACTGGTTTACCAACTTTTCCTGATATAACAAATGGTAATGTTTTTTTTTACTATTAAGGTCAAACTCAATTTTTCAATTGGTAAGGTGAGAATTTCTTCAAACCAATCCCAGTTATAATTATGAAATTTGTATTTATGGATGAATTTAATACAACACAATTAGTTGAAATGCTAAAATATAACGTTAGTACACTTTGGTTTAATTTAGTTTGGACACGGTATGTTCCTCCCTCACTGTTGTCAGAAATTGGTGGGAAACCGGAAGGAGAAACCTTCATCGCGGGAATGATCGGAGACCGGGAAACCGGAAGGAGAAACCTTCATCGCGGGAATGATCGGAGACCAGCAATCGTTTCTGGTCAACGTCTCTGGGAACATGAAGCGGAACTTGGTTGGGAAGATTCTGCAATGGGATTTGAAAAAACTGCAAATAGTTAATGAGCGTGGCGGATTTCGGGTGACGAAGACAACTCAAACTCTTCTGAATTACGACCAAATTTAACAACTGCCAACCTCTACGAGTAACGCTTGCCGAACTCAAAAGAACTCCTGAAGGTAAGCAGTGTTTAATTAGATAGTTTAAATTCTGAATGCTTATTTTCAGTTAATTTCATTTTTGTTTATTTCATTTCAGATATGATAAATGAGATAAATCTCAATTCCGCCAGAGGGTTTACTGGCGCAGGGACATACAGGTGCCGACATCCTGTTTGCACTGTTAGTGGTCCACTAATGACTCAATCACCAGTAGTTAATTGGGGTTCGGAGGCCCATCAATCTGTTGCTTTGGCTAAAAGATTTTCTTGCCGTAGCAACAATGTAGTTTACTTGCTACATTGCAACGAGTGTATAACTCAGGGTAATTGGACAACCTACATCGGAGAAACTGAGAAAGTTGTAAGTATTATATACATTAAATTATTTCTAATTTTCAATTAAGCTAATATTAATAAACTAGGATGTGTGTCGTCCCATCCTGGTTAGGCCAACAGTGGCATGTCTCATACTGCAGAGAATTTTTTTTTAATATAATATTAATATTTTATATATCAAAATATATTAACAAAATATATTAATAAAATTGTATAAACGCCCCACTCTCTGTAATGTTAATTAATTAATGTCATATTAGGACTCGAAAATCAAGAAAAATTTCCATGCACGAGTTTCTGGTCACGGACAAACGTTCTCTAACCAGAGTCTTATGCAGAAGTACGGAACGGGTGTAGGGACTGGTGCGGTTTGTCAAGGGATTCTACAATTTGAAGGTCCTAATCCTGACAACATTGATAGGGATCCCTATACTCATTTTAATTTTGTCCACTCACCGGAGGATCGTAGATATACCATTCTTGATGGAGATTACGCATCTGTGACACGTAGAAGAATCCACGAAGGGATTCTTATTCACCAATTTGGTGATTGGGTTTACGATCAAGTTAGAAAGACTGGCGCTCTTAACCATGATGTTTGAACTCATGAAGTTGAGCGACCGAAAATTTCGTTCTAATTTTATAATTCTCTTGAGTTAGTTCGTTTGTTCTTTGTGTTTTTGTTAGTTCAAATTTGTAACCATAAAACTATATGTTCCCTAATGTTTAAGTTGTAATTCAAACAATTCCAATGTTTCGATAACAAAAGTTAAAATAAAAATGTTTACCTGATTCAAATTTTCTTTGGTCTTTGCAGCATCTCCAGTATAAATTATATCAATCACCTTTCCAAGACAGAAAGGTATGGTCATCGTGACTCCGCTCGATATTAGGAGCAAGGTCACTGCACCTGAGTTGGAAATAAATAGGGATTTGACAACTAACCTTCAATTCAGTCAAATTAATATTTTACGAACTAACCAGTTAAAGTCCATTTCTGATCTTTGGCAAGACCCATGAGTCTTCGCATTTCATTGCTAGCGGACTTATTTTTGACGATATTGACCTTTCCCATAATCTTGGTCGTCGCATTGTTCTCCATAATTCTCCCCCAATGAAACCTTCTCAGGCTTAAACTGAACGACTGTTGAAAACTTCCATATCTACTACGACTACAAATATTTGATTTGATTTCTGATGTTCTTGTCGTGTTTGACCGGAAATGCAAACATCGTTTACTAACTGCATGGGAACCCCATGATGTGAGCCCAGAACCTTTGCCACAAGAAAGTATTTGAAATTGGATAGACGATGATTTTCCTAATCCATGACAAAATCTTAGTGAAGTCCACATTTTTCTGCAACCTTAACCTCAGCCGATTCTTTAGTGTCCGAGTTCTTATTTGATCTGATTGGTTCGTCGATTGATGTCAACCAAACTATAGAAAATGCCAAAAATGAAAAACATCAATTAGTTTTCTCAAAAATTTGTGGTCCTGCACTTGTGCACTTTACTCGGTAAGGACTTAATTTTTTTAATCATCACGTCTGGTCGCCTGGGACAGGTTTCATAATCCATTTTTTTTAAAGTAGTGGAGAAAACTACTTACACGTAAGTTCAAATTAAAAAAATGATGTAACAGTAGAAGTGTTAGAAATTATTTTTACCTTTCTGAGGAAACCGTCTTATTTGTAATACTTTACTGAAATCAGTCAAGTGGTTGACCCTTGACCTCCACAGCCAGTATTGACACTCCCGTCATTTGGTTCCATGAATAAATCAAACTAGACCGGTCATTTCTACAATTTGGACTTGGAGATATTTCTTTAACTTTCGGAATGAGAATTTATTTTAAAAATATAGGAATTTAGCGCTCTTTCCGTAATAGTTCTCTATCATCTTTCCCCGTAAATCTGGCATTGAATTTTTTGCTGGTTACTTCGGAATTCTTTAATTTGATTGAATTTTTTAAGTCAAAAAGTTGTCACACAGTAATGCAATATCGATTTTGATATTTATATTAGTCTCAATTTGTTCCTCGCAATTTTGGTTTTACAGGGTGGTTTATAATAATTGTCGAAGCTAAAGATGGTTTCGACAAAAAAGTGAGGTGATTGAGATGGTGCAATTCGGTCATAATTTTATCTGGCATGTACAGTCAATTAGTATCGTCAATTTAGAAAGTTGAGGATTTTTTCTGTCTGGGTTAACTTTATTTTAACCGTGCGACAAGCCGTATAATACGTACTATGTGCAGTAATGGCACATTCCTATGATCATAATTTTCAAACTGGAAGGTGCTAGAACTAGTACAAGTAGGTATGTTGAAATTCTGCAAGCAAAAATCGAGAACAAAATGCTAAGGAATAGAATTGAAATCGAAATTAAACTAAAAACACAATTTCATCCTTACAATCTAAGATTTTACGTCATGAGTCGCCCGAAGGGCGACGAATGGCAACAATGCAGAGCATTCCTCCTGAAACTTTCGCCGCCCTTCTGGCCCCTCATTTGTAAAATCATGACTTCACATCAAACTTAATAAGTATCATGACTTCACGTCAAACAATGTTGGTGGATAAATCGGCCGTAGGCCGATTTATTACCAACATTCCATTCGATGCTGCCGCAAGTGCATATTAAGTTTGACGTGAAGTCATGATTTTACAAATGAGGGGCCAGAAGGGCGGCGAAAGTTTGAGGAGGAATGCTCTGCATTGTTGCCATTCGTCGCCCTTCGGGCGACTCATGACGTAAAATTTAAGTTTAACTCATGGCTACACTTCAATTTTGGAATTCCATCAATGGAAAGTTTAACATCAGTTTTATTTAACAACAAAATTTTTATTAGGTTCAACATGGTTCATTGTTCTACGTGAAAAATCAAAAAATGTGATCAATGATCATGATCGAATCCGGAGTGAACTGGATCAATGATCGGATTCCCAGTGACTCTGTTTTGTGGTATACTGAGTCTTCGGGCTACCATTATTGTGATGGCAGTTGTTGAATAAACGATATATATATATATATATATAATGTGAACCTTCTGTAGACTAGGTACACGAAAATGACATTTTGAGGGAAAATCGACTCCCTCAGATATCGTCAATCCATGCATGGCACAACATTTTCAGGAAGACTACATATGCGACTGTCGTGGTGAAGTTCTATGAAGGAACGACTGAAAAATACTGATAAACTGAATCTGAATGCTAAGTACTTTATTTTCCACCGTGCGCTGCACGTACGTGACGCGCTTTCAAAATGGAGCTGAAACATTTTGACAGATTGAGCTAATTTTGCCAACTACGTAATAATATGTCTGTTTGTGCTGATTGAACGTAGATACTGAAATCCGGGGCTTAAATACATATTACTTACCCTGTACAATCGACAGCATCAACTTTACCACAGCAGATTTGCTATAAGCGGACAAATTTTTAGTCTATTTTATGAGTTCGGTGCGACAATCACACACAATGCAGTAAATCAACGAACGACAATAACATGCGGAAATGAAGGTTTATTTTGATGCTATCCTCAGATAATCTACTCCAAGAACAATTTCATTACGAAATAGATCCTGGTGAAAACTAGGACAGGTTAGACAAAATAAGTTGATTTGAAATGAATTTTCGAGGATATTGAAACCTCAGCAAGGTTATCTTATAGAATTTCAGTATTGCCAGTGCCAGCCCAGAAAAGTTTTATAACGGTCTAAGATCAGAAGTATTAGAATAAAGTTTAGATTTAGAATTAAAGTCACTGATCTATGTCGTGGCCGGTCACGGTCTATGTCGTAGCCGTGTTGGCACCAGTGGTGGCAGCGCCGGGTGCTGTTGTTGCAAGAGTTGTTGTAGTTGTTGTTGCTGGAGGAATAGTTGGAATGTTCGGGAGGGGAATCCAGACTGGAGGAAAGAACCACCCTAAGAAAACCAATAAAGATTTAGAAAATATTCGAAACAATTTCCATCAGAAGTAAAACCTGTACAAAAGGATATTTGACACCGATGGGGGGTGACAAATGATTCCCTGTCAGAAATGGCTGCATTTTGGATATAAATATGTTATAGCCCTTGCCCTGCTGAACAACTTTTGTGAAGGTCCCAACCCAAAAAGTCGCACCGTTTCACCGCTCAAAACACACCGGGGGCATGTGCTACGCCCAGGAAGGATTCGGCGAAGCAGATGCAGTCTGTATATTTCTAGCAGCCAAACGGTACGACATTCGGGGGTACAACCTTCACAAAAATTGTTCAGCTGGGCAAGGGCTATGACATCCAAAATGTAGACAACTCTGATAGGGGATCTTTTGCCTTGTCCTTTGTGAAGTATCCTTTAAAATTAAGTGTTCTTACAGAATTTTTCGCTAGGCCGTGGCGGTGGGTCTACACCTTCATACGCTGGGCCCTGAAACGTTTTTAAAAAAATTGATGAATAGAATTTAATTGTAAATATAAGAATTAGTTAGAATGGTATTTTGAAATTGTCTTACAGATCGGGCGGCAACACCCAAAATTAGAAGGGCAGATAAGGTAAGTAAAACAAGTCGACCGGACATGGTGGAAATATTTTTGGATTTTGGTTATTTCTGGACTGAAGTAACTGGTTAAACTGATTACAAACAAAATTATCTGCCGTATTTATATCATATTCGCTGTTGAGCACGGTCCAGAGGAGTGGCAAAACCAAATGCACTGACTCAAATTATAATTAACCGGACTAAAATTTATGATTTGCGTACTTTCACGGTACAAATTCTTCCATCCTTTGCTTTGGAAAATAACCTGTCGTTACGTAACACAACCTTCGATATTAAATTGGAATATTTAGGTTTCCGATTAGAATTGACCACATAATATTACCTTTTTGTGTGTACATTTTAGCATTTTCTTTCGAAATCAAGTAAAGCCTACGGACTTGGAAATTGGAATTGTATAGTGAAGGACGCTTCTACACATTTCAAATATATCATTCAGAACTTGTAATTCTTCAGCTACTCAAATTATTGAAAACTCAATATTCTCGCATCTGTTTTCAAGTTCAATTTGATTATTAAGAATGTGTAAATTTTGAACATCTGAATGATTATGCATTGCGCTATTACGCAATCCCCAGTTTGCCAGCTACTTAGGAATACAATTAATATAAGTTAAATATTAATATATATCATGTGTATTGCCACGATTGATAATTCTGTTTTCCAAAACTGAAATTGCATAAATTAAAAATAATGCTGCAGCTGCAGCCTTCAACCTCGGTACAAAGGGCCCAAGCTAAAATTTTGTGGCAACATTCTGAAATTCGAAGTTCAAAACCTCCAAACTAAGGCCCCGAATTTAATCCAGCAACCTCGTTATTTCCTGCTGCTATTTACGAATCCAGCGTTTCTTTCTTGGTCAAATTGTTTAAAATTCTAAATAGGAACGTGCACATGAAAAATTGTGTGCTTGAAATTGATAAGCAATCACTAACTATCAATTTTTTTTATAAACTATTCGATGATAATTGCTAGTTTTTTCTTGTAAGCCGGTTTTATTAAGTTGACTTGGACTGTTCATGGTAAACGGTGTGTACGGATGCTAAATTGATCTAACGACTATGATATTAATGATTAATGACTCTGTAATATATAATTCATTTTAGCTCTTAAGTATTTTCCTATTAAACTAGTACTTAGTGTGTTCTTACTTAAAAAAAACTGTGATGGTACTGCAACTTAACACAAATAAATCAGAATCAGTCAATCAATCAATCAAGGCAAGGCTGTAAGACAGCCAAATAATTCGTACATTAATTGAAACTGGTATAAAAGCATTGGTGCAAACCGGTCTATTTTTTGTGTATTTAGTATGAATTGTATATTGTTACTAGTTTTTAGCTAAGTTTGTTTGTTTGTTTCTCGGGATTTATAGTGCAGAGGGACCGCATTCTGAACAACACAGAGGTCGTCATATAGATTGACTTAATTGTCTCCAACTAAATACAAAATTCGTAGTTTTGTTAATATTAGCGGAGGAAGCCTTCAATAATTTTATAAATCTACAAAATATAATTGAACCTTTAAACGGTGTTTTGCATTTTGTAATGCAATTTTAAGTTCTAGTACTGATTGAAGAGTATAGGAGTAATTTGTTACAAGGAACGGGAAATAGTGCATATCTTGAGAACTTTGTTTTGTAAAATTTTGTATTGCACATACAATTAGACTTTCTGTTTTGATGTTTTTGTGCTGATTGATGTGTGGCTGTAGTATTTTTAAGACCCATTAAATTATAATCTATTATAGAAATCTCCGTGTACCCACATGTCGAATTGGAACTCTTTCTAGTTTTTCAGAATCAACTGAACACTGGAATTCATAATTTATGTTAAGTTCTTTTGACCAGCGCAACTGCGCAAGATTCTTTACTTGCTCAATAGTGAGAGCTATTACGCTGAGAGAGTACAATTCCCCGGGTATTAAATTCTCTAACCTTGGATTATCATTACGAATTATTTCATACAATAAATACTAGTGTACCCAAGATTCCTTGACAAGGGTATGTTGTTGTTTAGACTCTTTTTCGGTTGGAGAATCCCACTACTACTACTAAATCGGAGTTAAAGCTCCATTAGTTACCAATTTAAAGAGTGTTGATGCAAACAAACTAAACTGTCCTGTCCTCACTTCTCTGCTGCTGAAAAATTGATAAATCGAGGATACAAAATTTTTATAAATTATTCGTATTATTTCGTACGTCAACTTTTTACTTATTGAAATTATTTTTTTCGGGTTCCAGTAATGAACCTATTCGTGTTACAAAATGGTCTGCCCTGATTGTCTGCGACATTGGATTTATCCGCCGTCCTTTTCAGACTTTCTCGTGAACTTGATAACATTTGCGACAGCATTTGCATTGACCCCGTTCGTCATTTTTCATTTCGTATTTCTCATTTGCTTGGTGTACAATTCATTTAGGACAGTAGCCCTAGTTTTTGGAACTGCCTTCATTTTCTACACACTCTACGTCATTTTGGCTCTTATTAAACGGTAAGTGCGTTTGAATTATAAAACTACAGTCCGTTGTAGAATAGTGGTACCGGCTTGGCAGTCCAGTATCGAGTACATTTATACAAATATGAACTGAACACCTGTGCAAAAATGTGAATGGATGCACATTAACCCTAAGAACGTCCTTGCATCTTCTCTCGAGATTTGGCTCACCCAAACTCTTTCTCTCAAAATTTTAGTAACACAATCCATCGACAGATTTCCAAATTTTGAACTTCTCAACAGAATGGGACTGTGCAGATATTCAGTTCCAATTCGGAAACCGTGCATGTACTGTACTATTACAATGCTAAGGGTTCGACTCCCTCGGTCTCACTTCTCTGTAGTCTGGTTGCGGATATTCTCCGCTATAATTCCTTACAGTACGGGTATCGCCCATCAGTCAAATGGAAGGCAACAAAATCATCAGAGAAAATGTACAAGGAGATGTGCGAAAAATAAAATAGAATGTGAAATTAGTACTATAATAATTTTCCAACTACAATTTCAGGAAATTCAGAGGGCCAGACCCAGACCCAACAGGACGCCCTCGTCCAGTCATACCAGTACCCTCCGCAGCTGGTGATCCACCTCGCCTACCTTAACCACAGCTTTAAATTAAAAATGCAAGTTCCACCTCCACGTTCAAACGATAGTAGAACTATCAGAAGAACAGATTTGGTCCCGGCCCCAAGACCTATGGGTCGAGGGTCGACTAACTTAGCTCAACCGGTCCCACCAGAATCTTTTCGCGATTATTGGATATGTTTGGGGTTCGGAGCTCTCAAGGACGCGGCCATATTTGGATGCATAGTTGTTGCATCAATATTTTTGGGCTTTGCTCTCTACAATGCTTGGTGTGACCCATTTGAGTACATCAATATATTTGTCATCGGAGCTGTCTCGTACCTAGTGATATTAATCATTGCATTCCTACTGAGCTGGTTTTTCGGAGATTTAGCTGGACGATTTAATGGTACGGCTTCCCAATCTAATGCTCGGATTAACAACACACAGAGTCACAGGAATTTAATAGTATCAAGAAGATCTTCATCGGCTACTGCTAATTTTGTCCGTGAGAGTCGAAATGCGGATAGAATTGCTCAAGGACTTCAGAGCGGAAGAGGATTCTCTGGAACTGGAGAATATTTTAACTATGTGGTAATTAATAATTATTAGAAATTATAGTGTATTCTAGCTTGATGGCAGAGTAGACGCAACACCCTTTGGAAGTTCTGGGTTCAATTCCGTAGAAACTGAGGTTTGTTCTGCTTGGAATGCTTCCCGTAGGTCTAATAACAAAATTGTAACTATTCGCAAGAAAATACCCTCGAAATAAGGGGTCACAATCTATATTATAGTTCGACATTGACATTGTAAATGAGCCAGAGTGAAACTGAAAATATATCGCATATTTTGAAGGTCCATAACAAAGACATCTGACAACCTGAGTTTAAGACCGTTCAGTTCATAATGGAAATGTCAATTAAGGAGTAAATTTCTTAGAGGTACAGGCGTATGATTTCAACGTTAATGTATCGAATTGCAAGATCAAGGACATTCTGACTATTTCTGACTAGTAGAAATGAGTAATAAGGCTAATTTTACTAAAGAGTGCGTGACAATGTCAATTCTGATCCGACGACTAAAATGACAAACCCCCAATCTGAATTCTAAGATAATTTTATGTTTTGCTTCAGGATGAACTCGGTCAACAATACCCAAACACAAGAGGGACACAACCAACTGAACAGCCACAACAACAGAACAACTGCTCTAGCAGAGCTTCAGAGCGCTGTCCGTATTGCAGACCAGTGGGCACAGGATTCACAATACCACCTGTTAGAGCTGCGAACGAAGAAAATAGGGATTGTGATGACAATGAGGAAATTATTGAACCTAATTGTGAGAATGATGAATGGTTCAGGCGACAATTACGTGGTTCAACTTGCATTCCATTGAATTTTGCACCATGTCAGCCTGAGAGATTGAGAATGACTCCTTTGAGATGCACACCGGTAGTAACCACGACCGCTCCACCCGTCGCTGGGGATGTGAGAAAGTACGAACCACATACAGGATATAATAGAAATAGGGGTGATATACCATGTTATCCTTATAGGAACTGAACACCTGTCAAAAAAAGCGAAAAGAGAAATATTCGCCTTTTGAAGGAACTGGACCTTATAGCTTCAATCTTGCTTATATTCGGATTCCTCGTAAAATTTTAGTAACACATCCATCTACGGAATTCCGAAATTTTGAGCCTTATAACAGAAATCGAAAAGTACACGCAATTGTATTTCTTTTTTTTTTCACGTTTATGGAGAGGTGTTTCAATTCTATTGGAATGACTTTTATAGAACATTATAATATTATGTTTCGATTTGTCCGGCGTAGAATAGTGTAACATGTAGCCCATTATAATTGTGTATTCCATCTCCATGCGTAGAGGGTCGTTCCATGCATAGACTTATAATGTATCCGGTAGCATTACAGACTAAGTTTCTTTTCGTCATCGGGGTTATTCCTACTACTTGGGGTACCTTTACAAGGCAAATACGAATTCAAGTCTATGTAGTTAGTTTCCCTTACAAGCAGCGATTATGGAACTAATTAAGTAATTTTGCCTTCTAGTTCCAACTCCAACTGTCAACGACCGATGACACAAACACCATCATCGACCTATGAATGGCCTACAACTTGTCAGCAACCAACAACTTGCCGTAGACATAATATATGTAGGTCACGACCGGAGGCTAGACAAGTAGACCCACAACCTTGTGCGACCGGAACACTACGAAATTCAAATTCGCCAGGACGAAATTCTAGTAATAATTGCAACCCCGATGGTAGCCGTAGGATTTTACCTCAACCCTGACCCTGTGATCGGAATCCTGTCCAATTTTATTGAAACGCAGAGTTCCAGCTTATTATTGCCATCAAAGGCTAAGAATTGATACCAAAGTACCAAATGCACAACTAAATTCGAATTTTAATTCGATCAAATCTAGAGCTCGAAATAAAATCGACTAATTTTTTGCCCAATTCTTTGTCGATATTCCATTGTTTATTCATATACAATTTCAACGAAATACTTGTCTTTTCAGATTAATAGAGTTTTAGCGTATACGGAATAAAATGAATATGCACTATGCTATGCACTATTTGATTTTATTTGACGAATATAATAAAAATTAATGCTAGAACAGAGCCAGATTCAAATTGAATCTTCAATCTATTTATAGAGTTGTTGATTCAGGTTCGGAAATCGGTTCGACTGTTGTTGGCGCATCTGGTGGACTTGTTGCTGTTACTGGTTCCGCAGTAGACACTCCGGGTTGTCCAGTAGTGCCAGCAGCTTCGGTACTGTCCGTTGGCGCAGGTTGGATGGTGGTGGTTGTCCGTTTAGTTGGACGATGGAATGGTGGTCGCCAGAAAAATGGAGGGACAAATGGACGATGTGGTCTCCACCCTCCTAATTCCGTAAATCCTCCTCCTGTAATTTTGATAATCATATTACATTTTCTCGAATATTCGGAATTATTTAGGGAAAATCATAGGCTTACCAGCACCATGATGTCTCTCCGTCAAAATACCTTGCTGAAAAACAGGAAACCCGTCAATCATGAGTTTTTCATAGAATCATAACATATCGGGTGATTAATAATTGAACTGATTTTTGGTAATCGTGTTCACGAAACAAGGTGGCGAACCATTTTTTAAATATCGGACAGACTCATAAAATGGTGTTATTTAGATGTTAGGATAAGTATCATGAGCGTATTAGTCTGTCCGATTTATCAGCAAATAAAATATGGACGAAGATAAGTTTAACGTAAGAAAACACAATCGTGGCTCTTTACAAACACTAAATAAATTTCAGAATATAATACAATTATTACAATAGCTTAGTGTTGCACTTACAGGGAATGCCGATACAGCCGCAACTCCGGCGAGTAAAATTGCCAACAGAAAAATTCCAGAATTCATAATTGATTTTTGAGAGTTATTAAGTTTGTTATAGTTGAAAGAAAATTAGTAAAATCCAAGGACAGCAGTTGAGTTGTGATTGCGAAACATTTAGCAGTTATGGAGTATTTATATGAACTCACTCAAAATTCGAATTTACAAAATTTAGACATAAATAATTTCGAATTTAAATATGAATGCTTCCGCTTCCGCGAACTTCATTCGTATGCGAATTTCCAAAACACAATGTAATTTGTAGTAAAGTAAAATGCTTGGGAATTAATTTAAATGAATACATTTCTCCTCATGAAATGCCAGTTTGGATTTTGCTTTCGTACATGACCGGGGGACGGAAGATCACTATTCAGTGGTAATGTTTTGACTTGACAATACAATTTCGAATATTTTCTGGAAAGTGTTATTTAGATATGAAAATTACGTTTTTGTTAGAAATTCTAGTAAGTACCTATGTATTTAAAGCACAGGTAAAAAATACCCAGTCAACATATTTATTCGTAGTTGGCTCTGGTTCTATATGTATTGATCCCGAAGATCAACAGTTTTACCCCTGCCAGGATTAAATGTTATTTAAATTTTGATTTGCAAAACTCTCCCGAAATTAAGTGCATGACGTTGACAACATCAACATGACGCATGTAGTTCTAGTTGTGATGAACCCACATGTACGCTGAGCCAGAACATTATTGACGCGAATTAAATGTAAAATACATAATTCAGTTTCAAGTTTATTAATCTTCCTTAGAAATTTTCAATTATTTGTATCTGAATCCTGAAATCGGCGGTAACTGTGTCAGAAATTGATTTGCGAGCAGTACATACAAGATATTCTATAAATTGAATTATTTTTATTATAATACACTCCCTTATAGCAAATCATCATATTCGAAAATATGCAATATGATGAGATTATCGGCTTATGCATTTCATGTTGAAAAACATTACTTCGAAGAAATCCAATTCAATCAAAATTGTGACTTTTAAAACCATATTGTATTTGGGCAGCATCTTCCCCACAATAAGATATTCCCTATAGTTATTCATTTGGAACGACGAAAATTGTAGCGGTTCTTTGGGATTTTCCTGAGAGAACTACCACACACGGGTCTATTTAGTAACCGCCTTTTATCAGACTGTTTAGCGTATTTCCTAAAATTATCGGACACCGAATATTAGCTTCGGAATTGACATAGATGACTCGTTTTTCCGAGGTGGAAGCGACGAGATGGCCTATGAACGTACATATAGGCTGTCCAATACACACACGAATGTGTAGCTACGCTTCACTCATAAATAAAACTAATCGTTCTCCTCGATGAAAAATAAATAATTAACTTCGCAGACTGTTCTTCCTGTTGCGCCGCGGTGAGGGTACGATCCCTCAGTTCTGGTTCCTTTACCGAGTTTTCTTCTTCGTAATGGGAATAATGGAGGAAAGCTATAGTTAATTTTTTGGGAGAGAAATACTCGTGATAACGTCTTTGACTATACGCATTACCAGGAGACCGTTAATTAAATGTCAAAATGTCCAATAAGAATGTATATAAGTTTTAACTTGGATGTCCGAATTTCATTACTCCTTTATCAGTTTCTGACTAGGGTTGGAATATGCCCAGAAATGTGCATCGCATCAGAACAATGTCATGTACTCCAAGAAACACAATATTCTGCAAAACACTTTTTCATACGTTACATGAAAAGTTAAAGAAACGAATTTTTA
>JAQFYE010002986.1:0-16446 GCA_034694305.1 Protaphorura glebata
TAGAGGACACTCAAATATTCGCGAATACATTTTTGCATATGCAAAAACCGGGAGGCGTGGGTGGACACATCAATTTTTTGGCCTGAGGAAGGTACCATCGCACCCCTAGCAAACGCATTATGACCGACATGCCCCTAACGCTAAAGGTATGCACCCCTAGCACGCATGGAATAATCAGGGCGCGCCAAAACACGCACAATTTTTTTTTCCCCCCGCTGGGGGTCCGTACTTTTACATGATGTACCCCTAGCCCATGCCCGTAACGTTGAATGGCGTTCCCCTAACCCACACTCTTATGACAGGGAGGTTCATATAAAAGTTCGTTTTGGGTCGCTCCATAAGAAACAATGTTAGAGGTACGCTCCCAGTAGTACCTTCCCCCTACTAACTGCCCTGTAGAACATACATGTTCATGTTACCATCACAAAATTCAATCTTTTGTTCTACGAACTCTCTGCCGGGAGATTTTGCTCTTGATTTGTGTTTATTTTCTCAGAGGAGGTGGAGAGTTTCAAGTTTGACAGTTCTATTTAATTTTCTTTCATTTCCTTTTGTTTTGATTTCACTGTTCACTGTATGAGTTTGGAATTTGGGCTCATGCAGACATACAGAGAAAGCTAACAATTATGGATTTTATGAAATTAAAACTGGAAAGACATCAAGGTGAGTCACACACAGTAAAAAAAAATACACTACCACATTCTGACTCACCGGAAATATTATTTGATTTTATTATTGAACAATTTATTTAGCCATTTTACTTTGAAGCACACTTAATTATGTAATATCAAAATCACTCGATATGTTGTAAAGCCAGATCCACTGTAATTTTATTTCATATAGTTTCTGAATAAAACATAAAAAGTTTGTAATATTTTGTTTTTCCATAACACTCTTTCCATTGTTCATGTACTTTGATTGGGACTGAAACTTTCTGGAAGTTTTCAAAGTAACGAGTGAAATCTTTGGGGGCTGCACGATGGCGATTTATGAAATTTAAAAATACATACCTATATAATATTTCTTTTAAACCATGTGATATGGACTGGCACTGGTGAACTTGTAAAATTGTCTCAAATCTGCAACAAACTTAAAATTGTTTCAATTACTAAACATATATACTTGGAGAATTTTCTGAGCCTATCATGAATTGATTACATAACCGTATTTCTTATTATCCAACCAACTGCAAATAATTTCTTATGGAATTTGTTACTGTCAACTGTTTATAATACATAAACCATATTTTATACAATTACCGCGAGTTAGACGTAAACGAATCCTGATGTGCTGCTGTGTGCTGTGACAGGCTATCCGTACTACTTTTAGTAGTACAGTACTACTTTTGACCCCCCTATTTACCTAGTATTAAAATAAAAGTTTTCACCCATTACTCCATTGTTTTTTTAAACTATCGATTTTGACTCCCCTATTCGAGATTTCTGTACTGCTAGGCAATCTTGAAAAAGTTGTCACCCTGTGATGTGGACAATAAGTGGACCACGCCATTTATTTGTTGGCTGATCTGATTATGTTAATCTAATATGGTTAATTATTAAAAAACGAAGTGAAGCATCAATTTTTACGTTTCAGCGAGTGTAAAAACCGACCATAGGACAATGGCCTCCTTTCTTTTCTTTGCTACGTTACGAAGCAATTTGTTAGACAAATAGTGCAATTTAAACCTTATTAAACAGAATTTTAATTCGAATTTTTAAGCATTTTGCTTACTTATAAGATTACGACACTGAAACCTTAAATTATAAATTCACGGGACCCCTGGATTTTCAATTATTTCCAAATACGTAAATAGGTACAAAAATGGTGTTATATAATATATGCAGAATATAAAAGTTAATGTTGACTAGAAAATTTGCTTTCTCTGAAACTTAATTTGTGGGTCGCAGAATCACAGGGATTGGAAAATACACGATGAGAAATATTAAATAGATCACATAATATATTACAATTTACATAACTTGTATGTTTGAATGCTCATCATCACCAACACCATCATCTCTTTGTACCAGTCAAATTATTCTCATTTCTCCTGTATATTCATTTATATTTCTGCAAACCCCCAGAACTACTTCAATTAAATGCGCTTTTTTAGTAGTTGTGTAAAAATCGACCACAACAAAATGTGACTGGACAATAATGGTGTTTATAAAGATTTTCTGTGTAACAGTAATTTGTCTGCTCTGGAGAAGCCTGAACTTTGCGGTAAGGGTTCTAGTAATAGTCTGGTAGCCTGAATTGTAAATTACGAGAGTTTAATGCATATTATTTTTCTTCAGAACGAATCATTTTAATTTTATATGTATAGATTTATATTATATATTATATTTTATAGAACGTATCCTGCCATTTATTCGATCGGCCTCAGTTGACTGGGACTTTGTTCGTGGCCAACTGTTGGAGCTGAACTCAGATGATAAATTGTTTCTGAGGACATGGTGCCAAAAAGTCATTCATCTAATTGAGGTATGATTGCCAAGTTTACTTCATTTTTCATTGTAGATTTGCATTTGCATCATGAGTGATGAGAGTTGTGTTGAAACGAGTCTCCGAAACACAAAATATTACCCAGTATATCGATATCGTCAACAGGGGTGTTCAATTAAAACCCTCCGAGATTCCAGTCAAAATCCACATTATCTTCATTCCTTTTGAAATGATATAGCAGTCCGAATATTTCTTTCGGATGGGATGTTTAGTGATGAGTGCAGCCTACAGGACTTCGGTATGGTAAGGGTTGGATCCCACGAGCAGACGTCGTCAGCACTGACTGACATTAAACACGTTTCTCTCCATTGCAGTTTTTTTCATATTTCTATAGACATACCTGCAAAGTGGAAAGCTTACCGATTCTCTGTGGGAAATCTGAGTTAGCGATAATATTAGACCACGGTCTTACCCGCGAATTCGAGTGTGTGTATTTCTGCAGCCCGGATGCAGCTTAATTTTCAGAAACACTTGCCTGTGACTCTGCTGGAAGTTTCATGCGGTGACTGACTAGCAAAAATTATAAAAATTCAGGCTGCCAGCCAATTGGAGTGTTTCCTTCCTAATACTGTGGTTAATTAGAGAGGCGAAAACGTAGTATAAGTATAGTACCGGGGTGTGAATTATAGTCGATGACAGACCTATAGTATTCCAGATCGTATACAAAAACATGAGCGTCGATTTCTTAATGGAGTCGATATTTTTTTCAGACTTGAGATTAGGCACAGATTCAAAGAAAATATTCTTCTTCCTTACGATATGCGTATGGTTACATCCTCGAGTGCAACCCGTCGTGTCATTTTGCTGTAGCTGTAAGGATGATATCAGAAAAAAATCTCATAAATTGGTCCAACAGACTCGCGCTTTTTTTGGGAATATTTTGTCCGACAATATGACCGTGTCTTTTGAAATTATCTTCTCACTGGGGAAATGGAAATGTTTTGCGGACGTCTATGGCCCAGGTAAATCTCTATCGCGGAGGCCCAATTTGTTTTGAACTGTCGAATTCTTGTATTTGTCTCAAACAGAAGATGGATGATGAAATGTGAGACGTTTTTTCCCAATTTTTTCCCTGTCTTCTCTTGAAGCCATGTGCGTTACAACTTTACATTTTACAATCTTTGGCATCTCACACCACCCGCATACCACACTTACTTTGGTGGAAAAAAAAATCCAAGAGACTTGATTTCAAAGCCAAGTATCATTGACTTGCAGTTTGCACTGGCATTGACGGCCCCCAGTTTTGCTTCTTCATCTAAAATTAAGTCGGCGGGGACAGTTCTTGTAAAATGTTCCCGGGCTGAAGAACCGTGAAACTCTTTTAGGAGTATCCTTGTTTTTTGACCACAAGAATGGATCCTTGGGGTATTTACGAGAATTTACGACCACAGAGTGACCACCAGTGGAGTGGTAGGAATTCTGGACGTGGACGTGTTAACCAATTACGAAGGAATTTTGACAGTAGTAGTAGCAGTAGTGTTGACAAGTCACCAGAAAACCCACCGCCGGAGGATTGGGATTTTTTGACTAAATTGAATGACATTTTAAAAAGTGAGAATTTTCTATCGGATCCGGAAGACTTGGTAAAAAGAAATGTTATGGTCAATAATGCAAATACGACTGCTGCGCCATATAATTACAGACCACCGCGCCCGGCGCGGCGCTCAGATCGGCGGAAAGCGGATTTCTTAAAGGCGCGTTCGATGGATGCCGGGGAAGCTATTAAACTTTTGGACTATTCCAACCCGCCACCATTATCACCTCCAAAATGTGTTTACCTGAGTAGGTCAAATTTGACGTCTAGCTTAGACTCAATTTATGACAAAGTGAAAGCCCGCCAACCGGTAGGACTTTCTCCGTATATTGATGGACACGTTAATTATTCTGGTGGAAATAGTACAACGGATTCTTACCCATTTGGACTAAATTGGGGGAATGGTGACGGGTGGAGTTCACGTTGTTTCCAACAACCGAATTTGTATCGACAAAGTTTTCAACCACAAATGCATAGTTCAAATCGGTTCAGTTATGGATCTAAGGTAAAATTTATTCGGATCTTAGATCAATCATCACATGATTTTTGTGGAGGGTGGGTTAAGTTTATATTGGCATAGGGCAATGCCCCTAGTATCCCTAGTATTATCTTTACGGTAATCAGCAGACCATGTCGTCAACTATCGGTTAGAACTCCGCACCGTGTCGAAACGTCGAGGAACTTGTTCTTTACAGGGTGAGTCAAAACTAAGTAGGTATTCGTCGTAATTTTTTTCATTTTGAAAAACTTTTAAACTGATGACATTCTCACGTTTTGAATTTTCTCAAAATTAAAGGAATGACGACGAGTAGGTGCTTGGTTTTGACTCACCCTGTATTCAGAAAACACTCACATTAATTGGATGTCAACGGTAACACATAATCAAGTATCGTCGTGTATTTTTCGAACTTATTGATTCGGATTTCCATTTAACCTATGGAAGTTGTTGTACCCCTAGTAGTAAGGAGAAAACTCTAAATGGAGATATAGAGCAACCACCATGCCTCCGATAAGGAGCTGCGTGTACCACTTTACTAAGAGGGTGTGACAATGTCGTGCGACTTTATTGGTCCACATTTTTGGAATCTACATTTGTATTTCAGGGGAAACGAATATTCCCCTGGGACTGGGACTGCTAATCTATCTCCGCCGTTGATTCTCCTGACAAGTTTTTCTTACTTTAATGCTACGTAACGATTTACTCGTGTAATTTTCTCAATCTTCAACCAATTATTCAAAACCCTGACTGGCATGTCAATTAGAGAGCAGAAGGGGAGGATTATTTGAATGCTTAAAAATAGTTTCGTGTTCACGTCGTCGACTTCCCCATTCCGAAGTCTTTTCTGGATTTGACATTGAATTTTTTTTTCGTGCTCAAATAAACTCTTCAGATAGAAATTCTGATGTCGCTGATGCCAAGGCATCAGTTCTTCCATTGCAGATTTACATCAAAATATCTAAACCATAGGAGTAAACTTATTCGGTCTATGTCTGCACTAAAAACCGTTTCCTTATCACACTGTCTAATTGAAATACCAAGGAATGAATCATTCCTGAAGAATTAGTATACTAATGGCTCATTAGTTGATTAATTCATTTTAATTTGATGAGAAAAATGGTCCAAACATGTCAGTGAGAAATCTTATCACACACCATCATGAACATTTTGACTCGTTCAGTTATATTTTCAGATGATTGATTGATTGATGTGTTCTGTCCGTCTCCGATTAATCATAAATATAAGATATCATATACTTCTCGTCATTACCAGAATCACCAGATGGATACCAGGTCCAGATATTCTTAATCTGGCATCTTGCTTGTATCTGTTTATCTAAAAAGGTAACCTCATCCTCATCTGAGATCTGACCAATGCAATGCTGCATAGTGCCAGTACAAAATTGGCCGGAACACGGTACTCGTAGAAGGCGGATTTTTAGTTGTGTTAACGCACTTCAAAATTCTAACAACCGACAGACGCCACGAGTGCGAATGGTCTCAAATCTTTCACTAGATGATTCGTATCTCACCAATCAGGTCGAGTCAAATCTGTTCTGGTCTTTCTCAGTCAAAGTTTACATTAATTCCGACCCATGAAATAGACACAGATCCACAGAACCAACGAAGTGTTCTGCTCCGGGTTTTTGTCGTCGAGACAAATCACTAGGGAGTCTATTCTTAGATCATTTGGACCGGCACGCGTCGCAGACATCGGAAACTAGGCTAAGAAATCACTCTGCAATTCTTTGCCAGCTCCCAGTCCGTGTCCGGAGCCCGCAATAATTAGCATAATTCATAATAGGGTATTTGTTGCAAAGTAAACATTCATAAAATGTCATCAAGTCAACAAAAACAAGGACAGTTTAGTGCTGGCTTCGAACCACTCATTGTGACAGAAAGTGAAAGGAAGTGTAGTGGAGAATTCTCAGACTCGTCTACCCCGTCAGGGGATGAGAGTGGGGGAAGTGATGAATCAATTCCGAGTGAACATGATCAAATTGAACAAAATGGGTCAGAGAATAAACCAAAAATTCATGTCCTTCAGAAAATGTCCTCTTTTAAGAAAAGTCCAATAGGTGAAAATTCCTCATCTACTTGTTGCGCCTTAGTGTGATGTACAGAGTGGTTCAGTGTAATCCTGAATTTCATTAAAGTATAGTCGGTTTAACGTACTTCCGGATATAACGAACAATAACAAGGTAACAAGTATTTCCGGAATTAGCGTACTTTCAATTGTACGTGACTTATTTTGATACGCCTTGTACGATACTAGCAAGTTAATCACCAATTCTACATCACCACTACCACCTACAACCCAAGTTAAATGTTTTTTTGATAAAATGATTCAGGATTCTCATAGTTCAAGAAATCCTGGACAACATTACGTAGTACAAAATGTATCATATTGTTTCCCGAGAACACGTTCGATCGGCTGTAAGTGTGTCGAAAGTTATGAACCACCCTGTACACGAACAATGCATTTGCAATATTTATACTCTGACTGACTGCCATTTTAACTTTGGATGATACTGTTAACACAATTCCAACAATTTTGTAGAGTTTGAATTGTTTGACGCTTTTAAGGTAAATCACACTAACTACGCTAACTGACGGAAAGGGATGTGAAGAATTTTGGCTAAAGATTCAACCATTAGTAATACTAGTTGTTACCATTGAAATCTCGCGTACGTTGATTCTGAGTTGTAACTTACTGCATTATAAAGCTTGATTTTGAGATTCATATTATCAACATTTCTCACTGCGGGCCACTTTAGTTTGGCACACTGTACCATAATATCCATGGGAGGTCGGGGTGAGAAAGTGAGAATTATATGAAATCAGTGATTTATCTACCAACAATAAGTAAATCTTCATATTCAATGCCAAGAACTTTGAATTATTCACTCAGTTTTAGCCAGAATTTTTTAACATAATCCCGTCTTCCACGTCGGTATCTATCTTAATTAATTGAAATGAAACCAATTCTTCCAAATTTTATCCTTCCCGTTTCTCAGGAGAAAAGTTTCAACACTAGCTCTGGTTCGTTGAAACATTCTTGAGAAAAGGCACACGCTGACATTATGTTGAGACCAAAATTAGAGTGCTGATCAAAGAACGAACGCATGATGTACCGATTTTTGTATCTTTTGGCGACTGAGCTGATGCTAATGCATTATTAGTTTCCATCGTCCTCAGTCAATCCAGACACTGCATTCTAGACTTTTTAATCTTTCCAACTTTTGCTAAGCCTTTCCAATTCCCTTGTTTCCAGCCCCCTTGTTTCAATTAACTGAAATACAGTGACAGTCTGACAACCGAACCGTGTGGATTGTGAATCGTGATTGTGGGTGGATTCCAAACGCACAAATTACTCAACGTTGTTTGACATGATGAAAAAAAAAACTTTTCTAAACCCCAAATTGACGTGAAACTACACCCATTTCATAGTTTTTGTGTTTAAACCTTTCATTGAATTCCTTGGCCAGAGGAGGTTTTGGCAGGAGTTCACTGTAAACTCAAGTTTTTGGCAACAAAATGTTGTGTGCGCGAGTTCAATGCCATGCCGCACCCGAATTATTTGCGTAACGCTCTGAGGCTTTCAGACATTCATTCTAACATTTCGGTTTCTTAAATGATTGTGTGTCCTGGGTTTACTGCTAAGGCTTTTGCTTTCTTTCTAGTAGTTTTCAATTTAAAATCAATCTACAGTAATAATGGCGGATGGGGGTGGTTTGAACACGAACGGATTCAGAAATTCTGAAAGAGCAGAAAGCGTTCCAAGACATGGGAGTAATTTACCGCCGATACCGCCAGCCTCATCATCCCGCCGCAGTTCCTCACCGAGCTTACAAAGCTCGACGAAGTGTCGCCAGCCGGATCCTCGGTCAAAACCTGTTAAAAAGAAAGTTTCAAAAAGATATGCTCAATCCTTGCCTGATAGGGATGCTGGACTAGACTGTTTCCTCGCGGAAAATTATGCTGAGAGTTTTCAACAGTGTCCTGGTGCTAGCAGGCCTAGACAGCACTACAAAAATAAATATTTTTACAATAGGGCAGACTCTAAACCTGCTCCGAGTAGACATTCTTCTTATCATCCATCGTTGGCAGATGAAGCCGCAATGGCGGCTGCCGTCGCTTACAAGTACAATCAAATGTTTCTGAGTCGTCCGTCAAGTCCTGTGCCCGAATGTTGTGCTCGAAGTTTACCCAGGTGTCGTTGTTGTCGTGGCTGTAATGGGTCGTCGTATATTGGGGTGAGTTAATGGTGTTTATTTTTCGATGGACGCCATCGACGTGTTCGGCCGTTTTAGGCCATTCGTCCGGACAAGTGTCCGAAGCTCCTGACTGACTCGGACGTATGCCTTAGCGGAGGGGAGGGGTGATCGACCAGTTCATCTTCTGTCAAGTATTGGCTAAAATGGTGCCCTTCAGAGTTAGAATTAAATCGGCCAGGCAATTTAACTGATTATGACACTTAACCATCAGTTCTTTTATTCTTAGGGTTCCCTTCTTGGTCTAGACTATGAAGACAGGCTCCTCCGCCTCGAGTAATGATAAAGAAATATATAATATAATATACAATTATATAATATATAATATATAATATATAATATAAATAAATTAATATGTTAAGGTCTGACAAGGAATCACTTCACCTCCAGGTTTCAGTCCTTTCCGACCAAATCGATGCTCAAACAATGAAAATATCAGATTTGGAGAAACTGCTGGACGACAAAAGAAATGTTCTCGAGTCCACCGAAGAGTCCCTTCAGAGGGTGCGTGCCGTAGGAAGAAAGGGCTTCCAGTCCGTCCATATCCAGCCCAGGGCAGTCAAACCTAGACTGGAAGCCCTCTCTTCCCACGGCACTCGATCAGTTCTTATATTTTATGTACAAATCGGTTGAATGTCCATTCAAATATATTATCAAAACAGGAACTCCTCACACGCCCATCACTTGAGACTCAAAAACTTGAGCTCCTGACCGAGATTTCCAGTCTTCGACTAAAACAGGCAAGTCTAATAATTTTTGGTTTTTCTTCAGAGAACCTTTTTTAAAAGCGTCCTTTCCCGCATATGCGGACCTTTCCCTTTTTGAAAAGTAATTGTCAAAATAGGCAAGTCTAGAGAGAGAAAATTTCGAGCTTAAGGACAGAATTGGCGGAGATGGTAGACTTTGGGACAAACCACCGATGGGCACTCAGAATAGTCTGATTGATTCTACAACAGCAGGGTGGCAAAGGGTCACGACTGGAGGTTCACCGCAGAGAGCTCGTCCGAAGGTAAGTTTTGGCTTTAAAATTGAAATTCGATTTGACGCAATAATTAAACTTAATTTTTTTGAAGACACCCCCTGCATCTGCATACAGACGCGTAGAGCAGTCAGCCTTTGGAACAATCCCACGGAGAACACCTTCCATGTTCAATGGAACAGAACACACTTCCAGTGGAAATCTTGCTCAATTCTCAGCAGGCAGTAAGATCAATAATAATCCGATATCATATCAACTTCAACTAAAACCATTACAATGTTCGTCGGACTCTTCGAGTGGAAGACAAGTCCCGGGTTTCAGTGCGCCCTCCGGTGTGGGGCTTTACTTTGCTTCTGACAGTAGGAGCACGTCGGCTCCTAATTTAGGTAGCTTTTTATTCTTGGGCATGAGTCTTTGGCTTTTGGACATGGCTTCGTTAACAATTTTTTTATGTATCACTCATATATATTTTCCCTATATCTATCTCGTCACTCATATTCATTTTAATTTCTTTGGGACATTTCGATTTGTCAAATCCAGGTTTTTGGGTTAATCTTTCTTTTCTCTCAAACTTCGACTTTAAAACTTAAACCCCGTGCATCTGGCTGCGGCGAATTGATCGAAATGGTCAGAACTGAAAAAAAATTCTGTCTGAATTTATTTAGCAATGATTGAGAGGGAAGATTGGGAGAGAAGGAACAAAAAATCTCCAGTTCAACACAAATCCCGTGGAATTTTAAGAATTCTTGGGAAACTGAAAAGAAGTAATTCAGGGGGTTTGGAAAATGGTGTGGCACCGGAGACAAGTGGAGGATTTGTACGAGGCGGATTCAGGTCTACTGCAACGCCCAGGCTCGGTTGGGTCAAAGACGTAACACTGCAAAAGTAATGAAACTCTATTCAACGAATTTCGGGAAGCATAGATTATATAGTTTTAATTTTAACTAGGCCCGATGGACCAGTCACAACATGGGACTCGAACAATGTAATCTTATGGCTAAACTATCTCGGCTTGGGTGTATACGGGAATGAAGTTAAACGGTAAACTAATTATTATGTAAAATAACTTATGTAATGATGAAATAAACTTATGTAATTGTAATGTAAAATAATTTAATTAATGAAGCTGGGTCAAAACCGGTCAACAACTTTTGGATGCTTCACCGCAAGAGTTGGAAAAAGAATTGGGAATTAAGGTTAGCGCATAGCAATTCACCTAACGCGAGAACCCGTCTTTGATCGGGCTGATGCAGCGTTCCGTCCATTCTTGCGAAATCGTTAACATTGAACTCGAACTTCACAGATATGTTGTTTAATTTAGAACACTCTTCATCGTAAAAAATTGAACCTCGCCCTGAATTCTTTGAAACACCCGGAGGAAGATGATAGCGCAGGTTTTTTGGACTACCATTGGGTCATCCGGTATGAATATTTTATTACTGTAATTAGTGACATCATGGAAATAAAAACTAAAGGTGAATACCGTATTGCAGATGGCTCGATGATGTTGGTCTTCCTCAGGTATAATAATTGTGTAATAATTGTTTGTAATTATTATACAATAATAATTGTATAATAATTGACACTAACACTATACTTCATTCCTCAGGTGATGAAGTCTTTTTATTAAATTTCGGACTAATTATTACACATAATTACTACACATAATTACTTATATGTATATGATCTTCCCTTCTTCACCACACAGTACAAAGAAGCTTTCGCTGAGGCTCGCGTTGACGGCCGTGTTTTAAGCCACATGACTGCTGATGATTTGTTTCTCTTGAAAGTGACCAGTCTTCTGCATCATTCGAGCATCAAGAGGTTAGTTCGGCACCGGGATTTGACAGTTTATAGATTTTGCAAGTGTTTTAAAAGTTTAATTCGAATTTCAACAGAGGAATACAACTGTTGAGGATCCATAAGTTTCATCCTGGATGCTTGTGTCGTCGCGGTGGACCTGTTGTTTTTGTAGATGGCAATAAAGAAGTTGCGACCTGGACTAACCATCGTGTCATGGAATGGCTCAAAGCGATCGACCTTGCAGAATATGCTCCGAATTTGAGGGGGTCAGGTGGGTTCCGATGTATTATAACGGATTCCGTTTCACATCTACCATTAATACTCTGATCAGACGACGATATTCGCATGGTTGGAGATTTCAGATCAGATCGCTCGGCGTAAACAAAAATGTCAAATATCTTACCGAATTTGTCTGATTTCTGACAAAATGCTCATCAGAATCCGATCATTTTCTGATTCAAGAGGGAGGCCGCAGTTCGGATATCCTTGTAATCTGTTCTGAATTATCATCCCAATCGGATTGTTCTTCAAAACTTCGTTTCATTTGAATTTGATTTTTAATTTCTAAAGGTGTTCACGGAGCTCTCATAATCTTCGAACCAAAGTTTAATGCTGAGCTCTTGTCCACGCTCCTATCTATCCCTGGGAGCAAAACTTTATTGAGGAGGCATTTGAGTCTCCAGGTAAAATTTATAAATAAATACAACCCATCTAATACATCGTGAACAGTTGAGTTTTCTTCACCGAAATACTTTCACAGGTGAATGAACTTGTCGGACGCGTCATAGTCCAGGAAAAAAGAGTCGTGGAGCTTGCACCGGATTTCATTCCAATCAGTCCGACCGTCAAAGTGAAGGTATATGTTCAACACTGAACTCGTCGGATTTTAACACTGTACAGAGGAACGAACGATTTAAGGGCGTCGACACCCTTAAAAAGTCCTTCACTCTGTAAAGGGTTGTTAGTGGATTCTAACTATTCTTAAAATTTACAATTCTAGCAACTAAAACCATCCAAAGGGTTTCTGAGAGGGAAAAGACTGAGCAGTGAAGGTCCTGAAGAATTACTATGCCCTTTGGAGTGGGACGTTTTCCCGTTTCGGTTAGAGCATGGGGTAAGCCTCGTGTATTAAATATATCTCTGGTTTCCTGGAAGATTTGCATTTTTAATTTAATTCTGAACCCTATTAACTCAGACACCGCACACTCTCTATCGAAACAGCCGGCACGGTACTATCTTTGGATTTGTGCATATACATATCTTTCTCTTTATGGTGTGACATTTTTAAACTGACTTCTCGAATTCATATTGGTTAGCACACTTGAATAAACCGAACAACAGCGACAAGTTCAACAACAAATTGTATCCCGATTGAGTTGTTTTCCTGTTGTGAAAGTATTGCTGGCCGGAGCATGCAAGATTTTATATGTGGACGAAAACTTTGTATGTTCATTCTTAGGGTCCGAAACTGAAACTCTTCAATGTTCCCATATTCCAACCAGTAATTTACGGTTGAATAATGTTTTGTCTGATCCAAGCAAAATCCTTTCGGGTCTGACAGACACAGAATTGACACTAAAATTATAGCTTTATAATATATATATATAATATATAGTTTTAGCTTATTCTCCCACTTATCTAAACTACAATTTGTTATTCCTAGATCCCATCCATGGAAAACTCCGACGGGATGAATGGCGGAGAGAAAATCAGCAATATTTGACTTTTGAGCAATACGGACAACTACAAGATTCAGCAAGTGCCAGTATATATACTAAAATACAATGAAATTGTGCCTGCAGCTATAAATGCATTTATGTGCCTTCATTACCATTTAAACATTTACACGATTACCGTAATTGATTTAGTACAATCAGCATCAGCAAATACAAAAATGTTCAATTTACCTAAGTATGTCGAACGGACTCTACTCGTTTCGCTTTAGCTAAGTTTTTATCTTAATTCAGTCCGATCCCTTTCACAGCATTCGACGAGCGATCCGGATGTAATTTTAGAGAAAACTTTATACAATTGTGGTGTGAAAATTAAATCTTTGTAATGAACGAATGGTTGATTTTTTAAAACATTTTCACAATTCAGGTTGAAGTTACGGAAATAGAAAGGTTCAGGAATTAAATCAAGTCTACGAAAATTTCTACGAATATACCTTATTTAACCGAAAGATTTAAACGTGAGTAAAAAGAAATTGGTATCAAGTAGTTTGATTTTATTTTGTACCAAGTGCCATGTTCTGATATCAAGATTATGCGCTGTCGGTTTATGATCCACCGCTTTGAAATACTCCAGTTGTATTCGTTCAGGTGTATTCTTCAGACATTAATGAATGATGACTGCACTGTAATGAGAAATGAGGAAACCATTTTCCGACGAATCTTTCTTATTTGTGAGAGACCTGGACATTTTAAATGACATTCGTGAACGTTTTATCCTGATATGAGTTTTACATGGAAAGTAGTTTCCTTATACACAAGTTGTAGAAGTATTGGACAGTGTTGAAGCCAAATCTCATTGGCAGCTAGAGCAAGAGATTTCCGAACGAGGAAAAATGAAATCTCTTGCGACAGGGACAGGGAATAATAATACGCAACTTTCCACGCTGCGGATGAGGAATCAAAATTGAGTCAATGTGAAAAGTCCCAATAACTTTCTCTGTGACTTTCTTGCGCAAGCGACTTTCACTTGTCGGATTTCACTTCAATCCTCAGAATCTCTATAGAATTTCAGGCTCTGAATTGACTCCCTGTCGTCAGTCTCAACAACTCCCCGGTTGTTGAAGATGACCCCAACATGCATTTCAAGAACCGGAGTTTTTAATTCTCAAATGAAAATACTAAATACCAAAATAGAAGTTTTAATTCTCCACAACCTGTACAGCAAGTGCACATTATATTTTAATTTATTTTACCATATTTTATCATGCATTTCAAAAAATCTCTTCACTTTGCTGCCCTGGTTCACATTGTAAGAAAATTACATTTATTAAATTAGTCTGTCTCAATTTTCAGCCAATGATTTCAATTTTCATTCTAGTGCATTGGCGTAATCTTTTGGTACTTCCTGTTCCACCTGCTCGATATGATAATTCACGAGTCGACAAACACCAACGTGAGTTGAGTATATACTTTACAGGATCGACTTTAAATATTGATTAATTTTCTATTTAATGATTTGAGCAGATGGAAGCGCTGTTGATGGGCGTCCAATACTTCATTTATTTGTTTCTTTTCTTACCTCTTGGCTGTCTCATTTATCGTGGGGTTAAAAAGGTGGGTCACTCCAGAGTTTGATTACATACCCTGCACGTAATATTTAACAACTTTGGCAATAATAGAAAAAAGATCGCAATGCTGAATGGCATGAGGGCTTGTACGCGCATTTTTAGTGCTTCATCACTCGATTTGATCGTTGTTTGTGCGAATATTATCACATGTGTATGTGTCTGGAATGTGATGAAAGCAATGATCACGTATGGGTGCAAACTTGTTGCACTGTCGGGCAGGATAGCAAAGATTTTCAAATGAGCGGTCAATTTATCAGAAATTCTGGAACAGGTGAATCAGAAGTGGTATTTTGTGTAATTTTCTCTAGACGAGGTTTATGCAAATTAAAACTTCTTACTTCTCACGATTTTCACATTTATTTTCCAAACAGACATTGCCATTATATAACTAGCTTTCACCCACTTTCCTTTTTACGAAACTCTGCTTTCGTGTAGTGATTTTTATTGTGTTATAAAATCCTTCTACGCCATCAATGAGATTTACTTGAGTAATTGTAATGTCTTCTGCATGACATAGCGAACCACTTGCACCTTGTAAAGCAGAATTTGTCCGCTTTTGTCTTATGATTATGTATGAGCTATATGTCGTTAATAATTTAAATTGAATAAAAATCAAACCAAACTACACGGTCATCCATTTACCTATTTAAACACATAGTTCTGCCCAAGTTGGAGGTCGCCGCAGAGAAAGTTGATACACATTTTATAGAGAATCTGATGTACAGGGTCACGCATAACCTTTGCACCCTCCTCGACAACCCAATCTGGGGTAGCCTGACAAAAAGTGAGATACGGATTTTGTAGAGAATCGTATTGCGGAACTAGGGAGCCATTCCTATTGAAAATATGTTGCGCGTAGCGGCGCTGACGTGCGTTTAAGTAAAAAACAGTATGAAAAGACTCCAAGAAATAGGCTTTCTGCTACAAAAACATGTCCAAGATAATTTTTTTCAAAAAATTCTTCAATGCCCCCTGTTTTGCAATATTTTTTTTAAAATTGTGTTGGACCGGTTTGGAGAAAGTTGATTTTACGCTGCTAGGGCATTTGGAAGAAAAATTGGGATTTTTTTCGCTAAAATGCTCTGCGAACGAAAAATCGACTTCCTCCAAACCGGTCCAACAAAATTTTAAAAATTGCAAAAAATTGTTGCAAAAAAAATGACATCGACGGATTTTTCGAAACAAATTATCTTGGACATGTTTTTGTAGCAGAAAGCCTATTTTTTGGAGTCTTTTCATGCCGTTTTTTACTTAATCGCTCGTCAACGCCGCTATGCGCCACGGATTTTCAATCGGAATGGCTCACTAGATCCGCACTAAGATTCTCTACAAAATGCATAGCTCACTTTTTGTCAGGCTAGGAGTTTAATATTGTCTGCTAGTAAGACTTGAACCATTTAACTCGGTTTCAAATGTATATGTAATTTTTGCTACCATAATATTATAAGAAACGCTGACTTTGGACGAATTGGAATTGAATAAACTGCGAGCAGTGAAGATGCGAAAGGCGACCTGACAGAAAAAGAGAGAGAAAGGTAAAAGACAGCCACTG
>JAQFYE010002987.1:0-16446 GCA_034694305.1 Protaphorura glebata
ACACCAGTCATTTCATAAAATTATGAAAAAAATATGAAATTGTGGAGAAACGTACAACTGAGTTTACCGCATATCTCGGATAGTGGTAGGACCGCTCAGCTCCGCTCAGGATACGCTAGAATTTAGGTGGGGCGTATTAGCACACCCTACCCTACCTTATCAGGTAATGAAACCCTTGAGTAGCATATTGTTATTTGATTATAATTTGTCGTAAACTACGGAGAAATAGAAAATTATATTAGAGCTCCGCCAAAAATAGAGTTGGACTGTTTGATATTTTAATTTCATAACAAAATTGGATACTGAGCCTGACTTTCCCAGAAGTAGACCATGCGTAGTTTTATGAAGCTTGAGCTCTTCGTGCGTGTAAGTCTCAAAGACTTCCGGTAAGCAGGAGTTGTCAAATGTTTTATCATGGTGTGAGTTTATAACCTGCAAGATAATGTGTACTCAACCAAACTCACCACACCACAACACATTTAAAAAGAAATAGACATATAAAATACTCATTATGATAATAATTCGCATTATAATATCATAAGTAAAAGGTACTGAAAAATGAGAGTCGTATCAAGCTATTGTTGTACGCACGTGGTCTTGTATTTTTTATATTTAATGAGCGTGATTCCCGGTCCTGTCCTGTCTTCCGTCATTTATTAGTTCCTAGTCCATCGTAAGGTTCGTTTACAATTTTAATACATGCTTTTCACTGTCGTGCACCAACTAAGTGCACTCCTGTCAGTCCAAATTCAGAAATCTACGTTGAATGTAAGAACTTGCATAGTAAATAGTTAGTCCCGTTATTACGAAGACTGCTATGACATGATTGGGACGACGACTAGTTCACACTTGTTGGACACAACAAGTGGTGGACTATAGTGGTAGTTTCTAGAAATCGTAAATGTAGGTCTTTCCATTCCATCACGACTCCATCCTCTCCCTCTCCCTCATTTCTAATGTTAGCCCTTTTGTAAAATTAGTTCTTAAGTCTGCCAGGGAATCCCAATAGATTATAAGTCGTTACAACAGAATTTCAGACATTGCCTTAAGGAGTAGTTATTTCACAAAAATGACAATTGCTACGAGGCAAAATTGCACAAATGCATGAGATGCGGATTTTACGACCCTCCTTTCTCTACGTTACTCGACTCACGCACTGCAATTTGTAATACAAACGATAGCAAAAATGTATTACTGGTGAATATTATAGAATGGACAGACAAGATCTCAAAAGCATATTAACTTGACTTCTACCGCTGTCAGGTTTTAAACTTATTTTGCATTATTAAGTTGAACCAAAACGTGCACCTTAAGTGTCTCGAGTTGAGGACTTAAATCAAGCAATTACTCAAACTTACAAATTTCTAAACATTTGTTATTTCTTACAAGAAAATTCTTCAATTTAACAAATAAATGTATAAGGTATCTCGGGTGCAAATGCAAGAACCTTTGATTAATGAGGGAAAGCAATAAGGAAATAATTTAAGTCAACTCCGTTTCATAATGTTTGCGGTATCCAATATTCGCACAATATACATATATATGTAACTGTATCATTATTCATGATCTTGTAGTCACTTGGGAAGAAGTGCAAATTTTATTGAAAAACTGATTTTCTGTACTTTTACCTCAAACCTTATGCAACCTGGTATACAAGATTGTTTTAGGCATTTATAATATATAAATACCATAGGTTTACACGGGGCTGGTCTATCTCAAATCTAAGCCTGACTCTTCCTATGCTGTGAGGCTTTTACTTTTCACACACAGGGGTTTTCCCCACTCTTTCTTTCGTAAATCAGTAAAGTGCCATAATGGGGTCGGTCACCGCGAAGATGTCCAATGATGATTAAAAAGACGTTGAGTGTATTGTGGTGATTGTGCAAATTCATTCGTCAAAATGAGACTTCCTCCTTCGTGGAAATAGACGATAAGTCATAATTTGACAAATAACGTACGATATCTGAATTTCGTCTCATCGCACAACTCAGGTTAGATAATAAGTCCAGAGTATAATCGCCGGTGCTTTTTGTTGTATAATTAAGTAGGGTTCTGTTGGGAGAAATCCCTTTCGAAACAAGTAAAACTGTGTACTCCACTGCCAGTCAAAAACACTCAAAACTTTAAAATGTGTCTAAGAAAAAGTTTCTCGCCTCTAAATTTATGAGGCAAAAATAATTAGTATCAATATTTTAAATCCGTGTTAACTTTAACGCGAGCAGTGGAAAGTTGTCAGAATGTTAATACATTGTCGTGGACATATGGTTAAACGTGTGAGCGTGTTTAGCCAAAAGGAAATCAATTCAGCCTGAATATTCAGAACTGACATGACGAGTAAGACAAACAATAGCTCGTTAAAATACTTGTAAAATCTGAACTGAATTGGAAGATGAGGATACAGGATTAGTCTGTGTATATGGAGATTTCTGACACTTCAAAATCACGACCTATTGGTTCCTTGTTCCGAAAATGTTTGTTTGTGCATGGCATGCAAATTAAAGTGTAAAACTAAACTTTTACTCGGCTACCACAATGCAACTGCAACTCACATTGAGAAATTCTTTCCATTGCTTAAATAATGAGTTTAAGTTGATATTTCTTGAACAATAAGGATTCAAAAGAAAGTGTATGAAAATTTATTTCAAAAATGAAATCACACACAAGTACCGCGTTTATGATATTTTGAGAACAACTCTGAACTATTAATCTAAAATACAGATTAAATGTTACATATAAATGCAACGCATAAAAAGTCGTTGAATGTAGGTAATTAGGACTTACCGTTGACATAATTGAGCTGCTCTTTCCCAGGAATGCCTTATACTAAAATACTTATAACAGTGAAGTCCAAACACCTCCCAACCTATCAGAAAAAAATACAATGACATTAGCATTATATATGAATCATTTCGTTATAAATCAGAGACCAAAAATCCAAGGAAAGATGAGAGAAGTTCGACGAGTTTCATATATTAGTTTATACGGCTTAAATGTACTCATTTATTTGGTTTCTTAGCTTATGGTATATTATATTTATTGGGATTTATTTCTATTGTTGTGAGGAATGGGAATGTTATGCTTACATGTGAATAAACAAATTTTGAATCTTGAATGGTCATTTCTACAGAATTTCATCACGTAAAAGTCCATTTCATCTGGGAAAGTCATATTTTTATAATTTCATTACATTACAGCAGTCCATTTTTTAGAAGGTCAAGTAGTTACCCCCAGAATAAGTGTGACCATTCAGTATTACTTGTGGAAGTTTTAGCGTATGTTGGAATTAATCTCTGAAAGGAAAATTTTGGTTTACGAAATTATCTGTATGATTTTGGTATCGTGATAATGCATTACGACCACAACATTTTAACGCATGAATTGACTCGGACAGCTTAGAAATAAAACTAGCCGAAATCCGATGTTAAACGTTATGGCCTAAATTAAGTTCCCTATTAAAAAAATAAATTTATAGAAGACCACATCTCGATATCTCCATCTAATGATCGGGATTTCAATTTCAACTTGAATTCTCATTGTAAACCAAATTGATTGGTCAGGTCCGCTTGCCAAATACTATTTTATCAGCAACCTAATAATCTCCACATTCAATCTACTCGTGTTTTAACCCTTTCAGACAGTCAGACATAACAAAGTATTTGACTGTGCAATATTCTCTTTGTCTGGCGCCAATTTTAAGAGTTATCAAACTTGCCCAATTATCTGACTCAATTAGGATCAGAGGGAGGATTGGAATAATTTCGCATGTTTACAAAACATATTTCTAAGTATAAATTAACTGGCCACACCTTGATTGATTCAATTCTATTATTATCATCGTCGACTTGCAAACCAGGACACACAATTTTATTCTGATAACCCCCCACCCTCCCCTCACCTATTGGAATTCTCTATCGTTGCGTTGGTTCAAAGTGACACTTGAATAGTTTATTCTTTTTCTTACTTTTCCCACCTCAGGAGACAATGGAATGGGATTTAGACTCGAGGTTATCCCTCCACCAACGCAACGTTAGTCGTTATCTGTCTTTATCGTTAACACTCATTCATTCATTCAATTTCTGACTTGACTATTCAAATCGTGTGGGAATCGACTCTTACTTGTTGATTGCGACTTGCGACTATGTACTACCTGAGAAACCCCACAAGGTATTATCGGTAAAATATTGAGCATATTTGCATGAAGTATGCACATGTTCTGTCTTCTGTGACCCATTATTCCCATTGAATTGAAAAGTAGTCCCCACTTGCCAGTCTCACCGACTAGCTTGTATACATTTTGTACAACTACGGCAGGCAAGGCAAGTGTTAATTAAAAACGATTTGAACCACAGGACAATGGAAAATCAAATTCCTACTGGCCTCGGCCTGGTCACCCACCCACCATTGTAGCCCACCCGCCCGGAATCATTTTATAGTATTTCGAACACTATGAGCTTCTTTTAGAACAAAGACTTATTTCAGGACTGGAGTGGTTTCACTGATGTCGGCATATCCAATTTCAGTTTTAAATTCGTTAATTCGCTTTAATATAAGTTAATATGCTTGCTACGGTTGGTCACACAAATATTGTACTCATCTGCTGTTTCGTCAGCATACTTTTCTAAGTTTTAAAGAATTGGACGGATCGAAATGGTTTTATGTTGGATCCAAAAACTGTCGCATTTAAACTTTAGGTACATAATGGGGACATGAGTTTCAATCGTGTTGGTGTGTCCAATGAGCTTACATTATGCTCATTTAGAGTAAAGAGTTTACAGATTGTAGAGTGCTCGGAATTGATTAGAGATGGAATGAGTACTTTACTTTTCTCGTATTTGCGAAATGTGTAATATCAAAATTTTGAAATTAAGATCAAGACAGGAGGATATTCAGCGATCTGATTAAACGGGAGATTATGGATAGCCACACAATTCATATTATGATGAACATAGCAGATAATTCGAATGTGAACTCATTTACATACAATATGAAACAAAAGGGTGACACTATTTTGTTGCCTTATTATATCCGCCCAACGCTTAACTGAGTCGTAGTCGTAAACATTCTATTAATTTCATATGTGAAAGACAAATTCATTTGTCTTTCACACAACATTTGTTCCAGTTGAGCAATTAATTTAAGCCAGGGTTTTATGACTTCAGATACGTCTATTTATTTGCAGAGAAAAGAGATGGAGTATATCCTTGGTCTGTGGTTATAACCTCTTGGTTTGTCTTCTATACAGTATATCCTTGGTCTGTGATTTATTTGTGGCGGTGAGATTCTTCCACGAGGAAAGGTCTCCTTATTCTTTGGGCAATTTGAGGTCTCCAAAGTTTTAAGAATAAATTTAAAATCTAACACCGGAATTATGTCTCGAAAACTCATAAAGTCTCTATGGATTTGTTCCTGATGAATTTCGATCATTCATTAATATTCTCACCTTAACAAAAGAAATTAAATAATGCATATCAAGTCTCGATTTCTAAATACCTTGGTCTGGTGTTTCTGTTTAGACATTTCTCTACTACTACGGAATATAATTAATCGTAGAGATAATTAACATCTAGAAAAGTGTATGTTTCATATAGGTCCAAGGTGGAAATCGAAATTTTAAAACTCCTGACTGCTAATACTCTACCCGCCTGCACTCTGTCATCAATATTAATATGATCAAAATATTTTGACAATTCCCTCCCAATTATTCCCAATAACTTGACAAATGGTTGTCAAGTTATTTTGAATATGATAATAATGAAATAAGAGACCCGCTTCCCACATAATCATTCGGAACCTCGTTTACACAAGTCGGGTAACTTCAAAACAGTCCCCGTGGTGAAATTCGAAAAATCGTAGGTTGAAATGCATACCTTTGTCAATGTGAAGGGGAACCTTTCAAACACATTACAATTTTCATTAAGAAAATTCGAAACAATTTTTTCCACATTTTGACTTTTTGTTACGATCTAAAATATTTAGAGTCATGTTCAGTTCAGTCAAAGAAAGAACTTCATTTTCACAGACAACTTTGAAGATTTTTATGTAAGTGGTTCCCAACCGCAACCGGTGTAAAAAGAGTACAACGGGTCTAGGTTAGACCTTCAATTCGTGATCCTCTTGTGTAAGACCTCCGATGGTAAATGAGCTCCAGGCAGCAATTGAAATTTTTGCACCTAAACTGTCTTGTTCTATCAGCTTACGTATTAAATTGTGAAAAAACCTCGGCGATATACAATTACGAGTACTGCAGCAAAATACTGTGCTCCAAAATTCAAAAATACGGTAGTCTGTGACTTGTGAAGTGATTGTACTACATTTTAGAAAGACAAACTGAGGCAAAGTAAAGTTAGGTTGGCAGGCTAGTTCGCCACGGTCAGTACTTTTTGCTAATCATCATCATGAGAAAGTGCAAACAAGAATAGTACCCGTGCTGGCGTGCCTGCCTTCCTGTTTACTCAAAGAGTACATAAACGCTCAATTCAGAATTCACAACTTGCGTAAAAATGTGATTGTACATCGTAAAACTTACATTTGGGATAAGTACTATTTGAACGAGCACAGAAAAGAATTTAAGCCGTATAGCATCAAGGATATCAAGTCTTGATTAATGCGACATGCCTTAGAATAACGCAATAATCACTTCGTAATCATTCAGGCAAGATGTAAAGCCATTTATGACCTAACCCGAAATTCTATACAAAGTTAAAATTAGACATGAAAGAAAAAATAACACATGACTTACCATTAGGACATTGGAATAACGAGGATTCCTGAAACACAACAAAAGTTGACGGCATTAAATTTGACTCTTAAAGTGAATGAAATGTCGGTTGGAATTTGTAAAGTCTTACTAGTATTTCCGTAAAGTGATGATTAATTACCTGAGTTTTGACCAGGGATATGACAGTACACGCAGCAATTAAACTTGCTGCGGTCCTCCAGGAGGACAACATCTAGAATAGAATAGAATAATACGAAACATTAGTTGTCCTTTCGTACATGTAATTTGAGAATAGAATTAATTCGATATAACCGATATAAGAATTCCCAACTTATGGATAAAAATGAGCTTTCAAAAGACGACGAATTTATTTATTCTCTTCGTAAGAGAATCATTAAATACGCAAAAGTGTTGAGGATAAGACGACATGGACGTGATTTATCATTGGACATGACGTACAGTAAAGAAAGCGGGTTTCTTTGTCGTCTTCTCGTATTCCAAGAATAAGTTTACCGTTACAGAGTCCACATCAAATTCTATTCTACTGATTTATCCTCGACGTTACAGCATACATTTCTTATGATAATTTCTGTCACTCCATTATATACAAGAAGACTTTAATTGATTACAGGTCTCCTTCTCATTATTCAACTTAGCTGGAGCATGCCGTAAATATTTTAAATAATGCACTGTCTGACGACGAACAGGTGCATATGTCATTCAGGCGTAGGACAGAAATGTACAAACACTTTAGAAATGTTTCAAGCCAAGGACGGGAAAAGTCTTTGTCATCCGTCTATGACGAATTAATAACGTTGTCGGAACTAATTGGAACCATTTTTGAACACATAACTCCATTCGACACATTCAATTTTAGCCCAGATTCACGTTGATTGGGATTCTGCAATGCAAAGTGATTGAATGATGATCTCAGCGCTGGCAAGCTGACAGCATTTATAATATGTGTGATAATGTGTGATTTGTCTGACTTTGATCATTTAGGATTGACCTTTCCATCAATAGGTCGTTAAATCAAAAGGAGTTCCGTTGCATTCACAATAAACCGGAAATCTGTCCAATCCCGGCTCTTCATGAATTTGCAATGAGGGAAAAAAACAGATAAAATGTAAGTTGGAATTTTTATGAAGAAGAATATTTGATTTTGGTGTGGCAGGGTGACTTGTGAGTAGGAGCTTAAAAAAGTTAACCGACGAGAGGTCCTCAGGAATGGGACGAGGCCAAGACGAGTAGTAGGACCAGGACCATGTCTTGTCTACTGAATAGCAATGAGGTCAGTTCAGAACAATGACCCTACATGATCATGGGGAATGAGCCAACATGATCATCATCATCATCATTCTCATCACACATACTCACCTACGTTATCACATGAGAATGTGAGACTCGTTTTCCTGCTTCAATCAACGGAAGACAATGATTTTTTGGAGTCAGACTCAAATGTTTGCTTAAACTTTAATTGTGATTAAGGCTGAACAGATAACAATTATGTAGCCAAATTAAATCTCATCGCAGCCCAAGGAATGTGTTTGAAAGAAAAGCAAAATTATACAACAGAAAGGGGTTTGTGTTGCAACCCTTATCCATAATTTTGTACGGGGATAAGTACAGAAGATGCTTCAGGAAGCAGATGTCTGACTTATATCCGTATTGTATGTTGTTTGTCTATTAATGAATATTACACACATTTATGGCATAATGTATCATGTGGGTCATTTTGTCTGCCGAAGGATTCGCGCACCACATTATCCTCAATGATACTGCTTCTTCTAAGGAGTTTTGATTGGTAAATAAGACCACTACTGAACTTCATGGATCCAAAACTCATTGAGATGAGATAAGAAGGTCCGTGACGTTATAACTTTATCTTTATTCCGGAAATCCTAATTATTAAATATTCTTGAAACGGAAAGCCTTGTTCCAGCCTACAAAGATGTTACCGGGTTTTCATAATAAATTTGAAAAACGGATAAATTTATAAACACCAATTTTCCGAATTGTTCTTCTAATGTTGAGGAATATTATGAATGCCAATAACTTATGTGTATTTTATCATCAGTGTCAAGCCTCGTGACATCAGTTAAATTGTCGTGGGCTACGTTTTTAATGACTTAACTGAAATAATAAGAAACCATTTCTGGCCAAAATATCCCTGGCTTTGTTCTGTTGAAGTCTTAGTAGTTGTACTTTGTACTTTGAATTTCCGTGTTATATTAGTATGAACTCAAATGAGACTTAAGGGCATCGGCATTGTAATATATAATATCAAATTGAATATTTGTCAATAAAAGCCGTTGCTTTTAAGTACGTGGTTCTAAATTGAGATTACATATTTTAACCTGACCATCTACAATTCCTGCAATTAGCAATATGGAATTTTAAGTTTATTCTGAAAAGATTGACCAAATAAAAAAAGCCTTTATCTAAAAAAATTGAATAATATTTGATCGAATGATTAGATATCCGACTATGTGCCGGAAGCACACGGTAAATTAAACGTTTTAAATTTCATACTAATGAAGCTGATACGTCTTAGAAAATGGAACTCGTTTGTCACTCTGTCACTGTCATTGTTATTTCACAAAAGTATTTATTTGTTCAGGAAGTTGAAAGTGCCTGCGCCTTCAAGGTCAGTGTTATTTCTTAATACTACTTAAGAAATCCTAAATTCAAGTAACGAAGAAATTGTCAAAGCATTTGTGTCAATGTCAGAAGTCCGAGCTTAACCTTTTCTTAGCTTCTGTTTCTTTGCCAAAAAAGTCGGTGAGGATAAGCCTTGTCGAAACCCAGTAGCGGCAATAGCAGTCGGTCGGAAGGCTACCGAACAGTTCTGATTATTTGGAGTTGTGTAGAATGTCGATTTTGTTAAGAAATTGCGACATTATCAAATTACGTCTATTTTAAAATTCATAATTTAATAAATATAGTAGCACGTTTTTACTGTGTTTCTACAGAGCTGAAATGTCCACACAATTTACACCGGTCGAATCCTAGAACCAGGACTGGCTGTTTGGCTATTAAGATAATGGTATAAGTGCTGACGAATATGCGAAGAATTGGCCATTGTTACGCTGCATCATTTCATTTGAATCAACGGGTATTTATGTATGTATTTATAAAACCGGGAAGTGAATGCAAATTATTGGTTAGTTGTTGAAAGCAGCATTGTTTGGCATCAGCATCCCCGAACGTAATGTAAATGGCCGGGGCTCACAGGTTAGTGTCTTATGCAAATTGTCACTAGTCTTCGTTGTACACAAAGTTCAGGTTTGCTACGGACAAAGCCTTCGCGTTCGCACATTTGCGAACTAAGGCGTGGAACAACTACTCGGTTCATCTTCTCATCGTTTACTCATAAACGAATTTGATGCAAATCCAAAGTGTTAACTCAAACCGGATTTTGCTAATACCGGTATAATAGTCATACCTACTCCTCAACACCGCCTGCATGCACATTGTCGCTGGCTAATCAACGTTCAATGTTTTCTGGAGGTTGTAGCAGAAAAATTCACCTTTCACTGTTATCGGTAATTATTCCTGTTTGACAAAAAACAGGACTTTTGGATTTCCGGTACGAGGAAACCTTAGGAATTGAATGATTGTAAGCCGTTAGATTAATTCACGGTACAAACCCAACCTTCTGTTATTCAAATGCTCTCACTCTCATACTCAATCAAAATTGTGGTTGATCTTTATACAAATATTTCGCTGGCCTTCCGGATTCTCTAAAACACCTTGCTAAGACAAGTTCGTAAATTTGGTGAACAAAAAGACAGGATGGGAATGTGAAACAAATCTTAGTTATAACAACGCGGATTCGTTTCCAATGAGTATGAGAGCATCCTGTAAGGTAATACTTGATTAAGCGCCATCGAATGATTATAGACTCCTTTTCAAGTAACGAAGGCTAGCAAGTAACACCGTTCCGATTAAACCGGAGATCAGGTGAAAACCTATTTGTTATTTATGAAAATTTCGTCCCTGGAGAAAGATAGCTTAAAAATTATTTGGACATTTAAACCGCAACTAAAATAAACAATACTGGAAGTAAACAGCGTGTTTAATTCCATTTATCTTCCGATGTGGGATGTGACTAATGAAATGTAGTTCTATTTGCTATTTGTATGTTATTCCTTGCTGTGTGTGTTATTTTGACTCGGCTTGTTCATGGTTAATGATGATTTCGTACTGATCTGATTAGTTAAGGTGATTTCTATTGTATTTTAATATTTTCTTTCTCTGTTATTCCTTATTCGTTATCAAACCTGGTCTTCGAAAAAAAAATGCCTTTATCTATCTATCTATGTACTTGAAATTATCATATTTGAAGCAGCTCGTATGAATTTGTCTATTCCTGATTTGAAGTCGATTTGGATTTTACATACAATCAATTTCCATGAAGACAAGGAAGACCCAGTTTTACGTAAGTATAGAAGTTTACTCTTAACGGTAAACAGCTAAGAATATTCAACTAAACCGATCGGTGTGTGAAAGCGGAAGATCGCCAGATGATTCGGGTCAATTTCACACATGTTTTTAAATTTTAAGCTTTGAAGTATAATAAATTAACGACTGTAGTTTAGAATATTTCGTCAGGGTCTGTGAAAGACGACCGACCCGATTTTACGGTTTATAATTATACGGTTCGATTGAATGAGAACAAGCAGAATTCGGATTAAGCATGAGCATTTCCAATCGTAATTTCTGTGCATCTAATCTCTCTGCTTCTTATTTACCCTTTAATCAGTCGTTAATCTCTGAAGTAGCATAGCAATAAGTATTTTTTTTAGTACTTAGTGCTTTGTGAAGAACTCCGCTTTGATAGTAATTAGGTTAAAGCCAAGTAATACAAACATACATATTATATGTTTACCAGGTCAACTCCCATGGTTATAATTGAAGTAATAATGTGAAAAATTCTCGTTATATATTATTATTACACTGCACTCCTACAAAGGCTTTACTTTCAAAGCGCTAGCGAGGCTCATCATCAACTCAAATGGAATTCCTATTATTCTGAATGAGTCTTCGGTGCATTGTTGGTGCATGAGAATATTTTGTCAGCCGGACTGAAAGAAGAACTAACGGCAAGTTTGTGAGCCAGAGCCAGTGCGAATGAGTTAAGTGCAATGTGAATCACAAAATACAAGTAGTTTTACAACTTTCAACGTTTCAACCGAGTCCAAGAAACAACTAATACTAACGACGACAGACGTCTCTTCCCTTTGAACATCTCTAACATTGAAGAAGGCAACAACGCAACGGTTCCCATTCAATTTCAACCCAGCAGCATGCAGCCGTACACCTCCTTTTAATGGTTGACCTCAAATTTTACAAGATTACAAAATAACACACACATTATTATTAGGGAAATAATGGTTGGATGCGTTGGAAATCCTCTCAAGTGTAACCACTTTGAAGGGAGATTCATTCTTAGTTTATGTTATCGTTGGAAAAGATGGACGACTATGTCCGAAAAATCATTGTCTCTCATTATAAGCTTTTAAATCCTTTTTCCGTTTGTCTATACCTCGTTCTACTTCAACTAAGGTCAACTGTAGTTTCTCATTGATTCTCGCCATAAATGTCTAATTATTTTCTGTGAATTAAATTGCACCAAATTCAGGGAGTGAGACCTAGTCTCAACACTCTAAAATACGTTTGCTCAGGCGGAAGAATTCAAACATGCATGGTTTAGTAAAAATCCGGCCAAGCTTCCGTAGTAGGTTAAAGCAATCCGTCTAAAATTCGCTAAATTGTTTCGACGATCAGACTAGGATTGGTGAGTCCGACAGATCTGACTTTCTTCAGAGTACGGCACACGGACACCTTATTTTTTCCATTGGGTCTGCCGAAATCAAAGCTAAAAAATCTTCTACCGTAAATTGAATACTACGTTAAAATCAACGACTACTATGTTTTGTAGAATTTTTTGTTTTCTCCGTCGAGTGTATGAGTTTGATTCTATGAGTTTAATTCTATCCTGCCAGGGTAATCTTAAAATTGTTGTCAAACTAGTGTGTAATTCTTTCTTAATCAATCTTAATGAAATTAGGATATCCAGACATATTTTTCAAGGCAGCTCAAATTATGTATGAATGTTCGGTATTGACGGTTGGCACCCGTAAACCCATTTGTGCCTAATACTAATCAGGGTCTCTTTCACACGAGAAATGGTAGAATGTGTTTACGCAGAGAACTAACATTTGCAAGGTCACTTTAGGGAGTCGAAGGGTCTGTATTCTAAAAGAAGTCGGACTCTGTAGCTTTCTTTTGTTACAAATTGACGTGTGAGCTACAAGATCCGGGTCGAAATTAAAATTTCGGTCAGACCAACAGCCGAAGACATTGTACAGTATTATGTTCCAATGACGATAAATCACAGAGTAATCGGAATTTCACATTCGACTATAACTCTATCGAATTGAACTTTGAACGAAATCGAAAAGGGTACACGAATCCCGACTTTCGGACTTTCACATCCATTCCATTTGTCCCTTGAGCTACAAAATATGATAGGTTCACTTAATGGTTTTGACATATACCTTGTAAATTCCGGATTTCCACAAGTTCTAAAGAAAACTACTTTTCTTCATATTATCTAAAAATAAAATCCAAAATCGTCGGTAAAGATTCCAGGAGGGAATCCAAGTCCAATTCCCACTTGAAGATTCAGTCTGACCGTGAACACAATGTAGTAATACTAAACTTTCTCCAGGAAGTAATCACTTTTCACTTAGTCCATCCAGAGTGAAAACAGGTGAAAGGGGAACAATCACCGGTGTTCCGACACAGGTTTTCCACTGACACTACTTCTTTGTACTAACAAATTTTCAACACACTGTTATGAAAACACTTAAAAAATGTGCAAATATACTTCCAAAATAAAACGTGAGTTTTCTTCAGGTGAGATTCAATCCCGGTGATTTTTGTGACTTATAAGGGAAGTAGATGACCAGAGTGTGGAATTTGGAAGGAAGCGAGTGAACAACCTCCTCGGGACTGGACGATTGGAAAGACGCTGAGGTAAAGAGACTGTGAGTTCTGAAGCGTATTTTTTCTTGGACTCTTCGTAGATCCTCGTGCCCCAAGGCCTTCTTGTACCTCTTCCACAGTCAACACTCTTAACAATCAACTTACCTGTTCTTTTGCATACACCTTTTCCTATGGAACAATTCTTGGCTAAAGATAAGTCACCCCTCCTTCTCAGGTGAACAACAAGGGAACATTTTCTACTATCTGATTCATTTCTGACTCAGACTACTGAAATTAGGTATAAAGGTCAATAGTCTGTAGAGTCGCCCTACGGACGTACTCCATAGCTCATGATCTTCAACCTTACTTTCCCGTGCGAAATTGCTAGAATTGTATATGCGAAATATGCAATTTGTAAAGAATTTTACCTGGACCAAGTAACCTAACAATAAAAAGAAGTCTGATTGATCGGCATTGGCCGAAAGGTATGACAAATGTCTTGCGTAATTTGTTGCGAAAAATGTGTTAGCTTAGCAATCCATTGGACCGAGATAGCGAAGACCTTACACGGGAAAATCACAGTATAGAAAACCTTCAGCCATCATGTTCATATATTGTCCGTCCGAGGTCCGAGATATAGAACCATTAACGCAGGGAAGTAGTAAGGGGCTACATTTGACTTAAATCGGTCTGTGGTACTCCTTGATGAATTTCAGCATCGTTATGAGCAATGTTGATAATGAGAAGTTAACAAATCAATCAATCAATTGGAAATGTGTATCGAAATAAACGCTGGTATGTTCCCTTGTGAGACCAGGTAATCATGAACGCTATTCTGTGCGTGCTTGTCTGGCAAGTGTTCCAAGCGTTACGTTACGGCTACGGCCATATGAGTTTAAGATGCGGATGCTGAATTGTTGAGAACGAAAAGGGTGTGGAGGAAATACCAAAGCAAACTTCAATTCTTTTATCACCGAACCTTTTTCTCAACAACTTACGACTAGCATTTGAATTTTTCTTACCCGTTTTTTCTCTTCGAGTTGAGTCGAAAGGTGAACAGGTGAGTTTTCTTAATCTTCTTGGAATGCATTATGAAATTCTCTGATTTATTTAGTTGTACCCGGGCAGTCTCTACCAATGAGAATCAGCTTTCTTTGTAAAGTATGGAGACAAGGAAAGTCTAGCATTCCATTCTGTAATGGAATTGACAGCATTATCGTCCGGGACTAGAAGTTCCAAATCTCTTAAACTCATACAAATCTAAGTGGTGACGTATGAAATGTTTTCCAAGAATTTCCGTTCCTGGGTAATTCCTGGGTTAGCGTAGGGATTACGGTTTTATTTTTTGGGATCCTATAAATAATTTGAGGTATTCTATTTGTGGAATAAGTATGATGGATTTGTAGTTATGAAGAGTATGCAAATTGTTATTGCTGTCCGAACAAAATCGCAAAAATTACAAAAACCGTCCAATTATAACGAAAACCCTGTATAGTTAGACCAAAAAGTTGAACACTTCAAGCGAAGTGAGACTGTATAACATAGTACATTACAGCTGTGTATTTGTTTACTCGTTCTTTATTCTGGCGGTTAATGATCTGAAATAGTCCAGTAGCGATTCCTATGTTTCCCTTGGACTGCACACAAAAAATAAACTGATCTCCACTCTGTCAACTGCCACAGAGAAAAGCACTCGTTCATCCTATTGTGACTCCATAATGTCCTTGGTCCTTCGCAGTTTTCCCAGGCGTACTAATTATCACTATATACCGGTTTATCCTATGCATTCCATAAATGTTTATGCATTCCTCCATTCTTTGGTACCGTAATATTTGCACTCAACTATGTTCGTCACGGATTTAATCGTTCAACCAAGAGTGTTTAATACACGAACGGTAGGAATTTTGTGAAGTGATTTATTACATACATGTGTAATTTAGTGCTTAAATTAATTGAATTGACTAACGAGGTTAACTGGAAGTTCTCACAGTAAATATATGCATAAAATTATGACGCTTTGTCGAATATCGTATTTACAGTATCGGTGGTCGAAGAAATTTATTCGGTCTTCTGAAGGCCAGTAAAATGGACCCCTTATTGAAGTCTTCGTTACCATTATTGACCACTCTTCAAACCATTATGAGCGAAATGTTCAAAATAACTAGACTCCTTCATGATCCGCCCACGGATCTTTTAGTTTAAGATGCGGATTTCTTTTCCAAAACGTATTAATCGTAATTGATGTACTGAAATTTCGGTTGACCGAAATTTTCGACCGAAACCGATACCGAAACCGAAATACCGGTATCGGCCATTGGCCGAAAGTATCGGCCGAAATTTTTTAACTGGTCAAGTGGGGTATCTATGGAACGGTAATTGAGAGAATGGGCCACTATACGAAGTTCTCTGTGCTCTGTCAAGTGCTGATAATGTAATGTTTGTATGCATGAGAATACTAATTGCATGACCAGGCATGTCATTCCGTATCGGTTGTTGTAACGCAGAAAAGCGATCGATGCGAAGCACTACCGTCCCGTCTTAAGAAAAGGAAACTACACAAACTGGTTTCTTTTTTCCAAACACCGTTTCCGGCAATTGAATTATAATGACATTGTTAAAAAAAACTAAAGAAAATATTTCAATAATACATATAAAATGAATAAACTGCGAGCAGTGAAGATGCGAAAGGCGACCTGATAGAGAAAAAGAGACATAAAGGTAACAGACAGCCACTG